>JAJHSJ010000012.1:49112385-49303421 GCA_021015155.1 Magnolia officinalis
AAGACACAATTGTAAAGGTTTTTGGTGAACCTGTGAAAACCTATTTGTTAGTGAACGCTAATATCCCCTGTGTAAGGATATTAGGAGTGGAGTAGCTTTTTGTGTGGCTGTTGGAAAACAGTTGGTGTACACACAAGCGAACCACTATAACTCTTTGACTTGTGGTTTGAATGCTTGCTTAATTTTCATATCTTTTATCATTCGATCTTGTGGAATGTACAAGTGGATGTGAATGTTGTAACTATTTACATTTCACGCAAGTGTGGGGATTGTTGTAATAATTTAGATTTTACTTCTGCTTTTAAATTCAATTCCTTGCTATTTCTTTTACTTATATTAATATTGATCCTTGATCCAAAAAGGTTCTAGAAATAAGGTTGTCCTACCATAAGCCCTTGTTGATTATGGTGTAAGGTTGTCCTTAGAACTGATTTGCATCAATCTCTCGATATCTATTTATCAAGGTGATTTAAATTTAGCTTTGTGAATTGATTCATGTTGTAAGGCTATTGGTTTATATTATTTCCACTGATTTTTATTTTAATTTGGCATAGTCCTATTCACCCCCCCCTCTAGGACATATAGCTTGGCCTTTTCATTCCCGCCTCCTTATTGCATTACCCTGACTTCCTTAGAGCCATTGGATAAGGACCGGATGACCCGGATTAAACCCTGCTATCCGGTTTTCTCAAAACCGTGGGCTTGGCGTCAGTTTTCTACAGAAAACCTAATCCATGTGTGTAACATCCCGAAAAATCGAGGGTCGAGTAGAAACTCAACACTCGAGTTCCAGAACATCACTTATGCAACATAGATAGTGATGATTAAATGTTGTCTGTGTTAGTACAATAAACATGAGCGAGATTCAACCAAAACAGTAATTCATACTCCAGATCCATGTATAAAACATAAGCGGAAGACTGAAAGGTGTATATATATATATATATGAAACAAAACATTCTCGATCTCCAGAGTATGAACACTAACTGAGTCACCGAATATACACATGTTGGTTCTAAATCAAAATGTCAAAATAGTACAACTGATATTATCAACCCTGTAGCCCCGTAGCACTGGACAGCCTATGCGAAGCCTCCAGTGAACTGCATGTAGGAGAACTCCTCCTGATCGTCATAGAAGTCGGGCTCAGTCTCCTGTGCTCCAGTGATACCTGCATCTGATACAGGGTCTGGTGGGTGTTTTAAAACACCGTCCCGTAACATGGGAATGAGTGGCCAACTCAGTGGAACAATAAAGCATAGGTTAACATGTTATCAACTCAGTCAAGTAGTAATGATAAAACAGTACAATCAAACAATTCTAACTACTCTTATTAATGCAAGTATGAATGACATGATGTATGCCCTCACCACACCCTCCCTCGTGCGACGCCATCTCACGTTCGCGGCATGCTTTCATCCCTCAGTGTTCCACATCTTCCAGGCACATGCAATGCATGATGAGCATGATTACCGAGTTATTATTAGTCCATTTCAAACAGCAGGATTGGGAAACTAAGGTACCTCCCTTGTATCATTCCCAAATATGATCCATTCTAGGGTCGTCAGTCCTAGTTAATCTCATACGATGGTGTGTTTTCTACGTCACTGCAAAGGCTGTCAGGGCTGTTACACCACTCCCCCATCACCTCTTTAACGATTCATCACTATACAGAAACAGGCCTAGTTTATACTCTGTTACTAAGGGAAGGCTCATCGCCTCACCGCAGATTTAGAGTATGCTCGAGGTCACTTCACTGACACCCTACCAACTGGCAGTCTATTTTCGAAGCCTGACCAGTCCGCTTATTGAGAATGGAACCCGGATGCAACCCGACTGGGGACCACAGCCAGGCTGTGCCAGCGTAGGCCGATAGCACGAATATAGTGTCCCATACCACCATAATCGGCTCACGAGTCTGGTTGCTCACTGGTCATTACGGAGAAGCACGTGGCCCCAGCGTAGGCCGACAGCTCGACCACGGTGTCCCATACCACCATGCCCGGCTCATAAGTCTTAGCGGATTGAGGTACCATGGTTAAAAGGGATTTCACTGGTAAGTTTGGTACCCTAGGTTCAAGCAGTAGCGTCCAAACATGGTCAACATACATAAGACAGATCGAGTTGCTTGACGAGCTCGGCTAGCTCGAGTGCACAACAAGTTGAGCGATATGAAGCGCATAAGCACTTCGTGTGGCCAACCACTATCGCCAACCGAAGTACGACTCGGGTTCGTCGAACAAATCTCGCGTGGCAAATGAATCACAGCCATAAATTCAATTCTGGTATCGATTGTCTTAACTATAATCATAGCCCCAAACACAATCAATTTCAGATAGATAAAGCAATAATGGATCAAGATTCAATCATACAATCAAAGTCTGGTATTATCCGTTTAGGGCTGCCAGGGTTGTTGCACAGAATCGTTACACCACTCCCCCATCACCCATAACGGATCTTACAACATAAACATAAATTTAAACATATGCATTACATAGATAAAATCATACAATCAATTGAGCATGTTATGAAGTACAACATAAGCATGGGTTTGTACATATTCAATTTCTAATCACATAGATATCTAAAGAAATCATACACATAGTTAAAGAAGTTGAGAATCATATCTCAACACCCTTAAACATTACAATTTACTAATTACTACCCATCAGACATTTCAACAAACACTTTAAAATACATACATCAACATACATCACATATGTTGATCACATAGTCATTAGGCCAAATCCTTTCACTAGGGAGTTGCCCCAATCATAACACGCATACACCCACGACGGATAGTCATGACAAGTAGGAATCCAAGTTCCATATTCATTTGAACATTTTCACACACACTTGGGCTACGCATTTCAACATATATAGCGTATAGTGGCCGTGGCGTGATTCAAGGCAAATCCTTTCGTCAAAGGGGTATCGCCAATACAACAATCATATATCCATGACAATTAGTCATGGCGAGCGCGAATGAGAATTCTATACTCATTCAGCCATTTTCACAAACACTTAGAATACACTATTACAACATACATGATGTATGTTAGCAAACATGTATTAGGGTTATCCTTTCGTCAAGCTAGTATTTTATCCATGCATAATATATTCATACAGCAAATAATCATGACAAATACATCTCCAAAATTTATACGTATACGGCATTTTCTAGAATACACAATTTCAACATACATAGTGTATATAAGCAAAACATGTATTAGGGCGAGTCCTTTCACCAAACAGGTAATTTATCCACATATAATATATTCATACGACAAATAATCATGTCATACACATTTCCAAAATTTATACATATACGGTACTTTCTACGAATACCTAGAGTATGTAGAATTCCATATTTTTCATCTTTAATTGAAACGGAAAACAGACAACACTTTGTACATGTGCAATTGCATGCAGATCATGAATCTATCATTATCTGACATTGAAAGCGTTGAAAACCATAACCTATACACCTAAAGTCCGCACCTTTTATCGTAAAATCGTAACGAAGTCGATAGGTATGCTAAGCTTCCGTATTCGGCAGTTTGGCAACCTATAGAACGAAATAGGTTAGCTATTTCATAACCTACAACCATCCAAGCCCCAAATCAGATTAGGGTTAGGGTTTCTTACCTAGAAATGGAGCTGGAATCGTCGGGAAAGCGATTAGAATGGAGTGGTGTAGCTCGTAAAGCGGCAGGGAAGAGTGGCGGGGAGGTTCTCCCACTGCTCCCACACTTTCTCTCTCTTTTCTCTCTTCTCTCTCTAGGTTTTCTCTCAAATTCATACGGCTGCAATGAGAGAGGGTTTAAGGTCCTTATATAGCCTAAAAACTCACCGACATGGACTCCAAGTCAAAGTATACTTAGGTTATAACCAAAGCGGGTCAGTTTCAGCTCAACGGAGGACTTCTGGCGGGTCTCCTTGAGCCAAAGGTCGGACTTAAGCTCACCGACAATGGATCTAGGTTCTATTAAGTTTTCGTTACAGTAGGGTTCTCAGATCACGCGTGGCGGACCAGTTTTAGTTCAACGGTCAGCGGATCTCGATCGGAGATTCCGAGTACATGTAAATGTGTATGAAATTTCTCCTGATCCGAGGGTGTAATTTGGTCTGATTCTGATGCTCTAGTTGCTTAAAACTGATCTGCAAGTGAGACGTGCCAGATTACTATATAAGATATTTTATTTTGAATTAATTTCACATTTCTCACACTCTTCAATCCGATCTCAAGCGAATAGCGCTGGGACACTATCTGGATTTGATTTCCGAGATGGTTGTCAAGCCCAGCAAGGCGGTCCTAGTTCCTTAACTTCGTGTTAATCGGACTTCCTACGTGCGGTCCAGATCCGATACGGAGTTTCGAGATGCTCCCGAGAGCAGCCGGGTAATGAGATTGATCCTAGGTTTTAGGGTAACCTAGCGTCAATGATTCTACAAGTTTTGGGTCTTGCAGATCATATTTAAAGTGATTGGTGCTAATTTCACAGGCACTCTAGTTCAACACTAGCTAAATCTCGCCTAATTTCTAAAGGATTTAGTCCTGAGTGATTTCAGTCTGAGGTGGTACTTAGACCTTTGTTGCAATGTTTAGTTTAAGTATTGTTCTTCATCACCTAAACTTTAAGGTAATGTCTAATGTGAAAGTACTTAGAAGGATTTAAGGAACGAGGTAATGAAAGGTGAGATTTGTGAAGAAAATAGTTTGAAAAGGGACTTAAGACCCTCGAGTTGAGTGTTTGTGAAGTTAAACAGGAGTTAGGATTGTCCCATCGCCTAAGGACGTCTAATTCCAGGTTGGGAAAAATCCGGGCTGTTACAATCTACCCCCCTTAAAACAAAATTTTATCCCCGAAATTGCCTAAGGGTAATAAGGAAAGATTTTATTATTTCATTTGTCTAAGACTTATTGTTTTCAAGTCTCTATGCGTGGTAGGGTGTATATTGGCCTGGTTCATTTTTAGTCTACCCCCCTTAAAACTTATTTCTTTATCCATTTCTCATACCCTGATGGTTTGCTACAATTTATTTCTGTACCTATTTGGAGTCTTGACAACAGTTCCCAATAATTTAGAGTAAGATAGTTGTTTTCATTGTTTGACCAACACGGAGAGATGATTATAGTGGGCTTAATCCCGATACATTGATCATCTACCTTGCCAGGGTAGAAGGCTCATCGTATCCCTTCCCAATCCTGATGGATCCTGGTCTTCTGCTCAGCTAAGCAGTGAGTCCATTGGCAGTCACCCAGGATTGAGAATTGGGTCAAGTCGCGAATGCTTCGTAGTTGTATATTTCAGTAACTCCATAGTCCGATCACTCTAAAAGCTTAGGGAATGGCCATCGCTGAAAGGTTCAAATATCCTCTTTCTAAGGTTGCCCTGTAGGTCTTGGTTTAAGAGTCCTTAATATAATCTATATTCAAGGACAAGGAAATCCATGTCCTAATAGATCATCCTAAAGAGGTTTCTAAGAGTATAGATTTGGCTAAGGTTTCTATTAATATTTGTGAATACACTAACTCTATTTATTGTGACCTAACTCGTAACTATTGATAAGTCTAATAGTACGAATTAATGTAATACTTGAACCCTAATTGTCTTTATTCCAGTAATTTCAACGTTAACATCTAAGGAAGGTTTAACCCCTAGCTAGTGACCATCTAGTGACCTACCCTATTGGCAACATGAAGTCGTAGAAATTCTTCATTTCAACCCTCCTATTATTTATAACATAAGTGTCACCTCTAGTTACCGTATTATTTTTGTAATAATCCAGTGTTAGGCCTTTTTCTTTCATATGAATTGGTTTAATAGACTCAATGTGTACCATTAGGAAAAACAGGTGTACCTTGAGTGTGGGCAGTGACCTCAAAGGCCAAAGGCGCTGCAGTTGCGGATTCAGGTGTCTCAGCAACAAGCGCATGCACATGGGCTCGTTGAGGATGATTTGGTAGCGTTGCCATAGTTCATTGAGGTGGCCTACTCTGAGGTACAGACGAGCGGTAAAATGGCTGCACTGGTGGTGCAGGTCGTAAGGGTGGAGCCGATGTATCACGTGGCGGTAGACGGTCGGTCTTCTGAGGTGGCGTAATCCCGTTGTCTTTCATCTTGGTAAAACAAAAGGGGTCAGTGTGTCCCCCTCTGTTGCAATACGTACACCGACGTTTCGCTCGCCTTTACTGGGTCAGCAGAGCCTCATGCCTGGGAGGCAAATCTTCAAGTGGCCTCTTGCCGAGGATAGGCCTGCTCTGCGTCTCAACAGGACGTGCAGGTGGTGAATGTGAAGTCACACTGCCACGCTGGGACAAAGCCTCAGAAATAGTGGTCATAAGTTGCTGGTGCTGCTGCTGGTGCTGCATCTGCTGCTGATGCATCATCAACAACAACTTCTCAAACCTATCAGTAGGTGGAGCGGCCTGCGACTCATACGGCGTCGAAGAGGATGCCTGGTTCTGCTCGCGAACCGGTGGTGCATAAGGGGGTAGTCCAACTGTAGGACCAGTGGGAGGCAGAGACTCAGGTATAGTCCTGCGATCAGGGTCCAAACTAGGGTCTCTGCGACCATCACCCCGAGAAGGAGCTTGGTCCATCGTACCAGTGAGTGGGAGGTGTGCTGTGCTCCGCGTATATTTTCGCGGCAGGCCCTATACAACATAGGGTGCAACGCATGTGAGATGAAACAATTCAACCCAATACACAAGCACCTAAGCATTCTACATGCTCCATAGCAAAAGAAATTGTAAGCTTTTCATTTACCCAAATTGTCACAATACATGGAAAACAAAATTACATGAATCATGACTGAAGATGCATGTGAGCTAATTACAACCAAGCTTCAAATACTTAAAACATAATACCAACTACTACCACATCCATCAACAAGAAAACATAAGCCACCTAATGCGGTAACTGTATCGAGGTAGAGGTTGTATGTGAAGATGTGATGTAGTAGACGGAATTCATCTGTCATATGGGACGCTAGCAGACTCTTGTTTGGCTGCCACCGAACCAGCTGGGAACAAAGGAACCGAGTGCGGCGATCCCTTTCACGAGCAGTCCCCAGATTCATTTCACTAGCATGTACGTCACCAAGGGGCATATTCATAAGCCACGCAATCACCCTCACATCAATAGTGGCAAACAGATCCACCCCAACTAAGAGCCGGAACTACAATGGTTTCAGTGTAGGCTCATGAAGGTTGGCGTAGAAGGCTCGGACAGTACCAGTATTGGCGCGACCTTTGGCCTCAAACAGTAGACCCCAATGGGCCGCCTCCAATTGCTTGAGCAAAAAGTATTAGCCGAAGAGTCGCCTATCTACCTCAGCTTCAAACAGCACTCTTCGATCCTTATACACTCCATGAGGTAGTGCCGCCAACTGAGCTCTCACAGCAGGATTTCGTGGGTCGAGATCCCGCTTCGTCTGCAACTCCCGCTCAATGTGCATGTTCGCCGGGACGGCTATAGGTCGCCTTGAATGTGTAGGGCGACTAGGCCCAACCTCATCAGTGGCGCTCTTTCTCTTACCCATAAAAGAAAGGATGGTGGAGATGGAGAAAATGACCGAAACAATTACGAGAAAGGCCATGGAACGGGAAGGAATGGAAAGAAAGAGGGCTGGAGGATTGGTTCTCCACTGACTTGGGTTCCAACAGACGTTGTAGGGGCCCAAATGATAACGAATGGAGAAGGAAAATGGAGAGGTAGGATGGCTTAGGGAGCTTACACATTTTAGAGCTTCAAATGGGGC
The DNA here is from genome assembly GCA_021015155.1 of Magnolia officinalis. Lineage (NCBI taxonomy): Eukaryota > Viridiplantae > Streptophyta > Magnoliopsida > Magnoliales > Magnoliaceae > Magnolia > Magnolia officinalis. The sequence goes on from JAJHSJ010000012.1 coordinate 49,120,153, forward strand.
ATGTAAGCGCCCAAATGAGAGAGAATGGAGAGGGTAGGGGGTAGGTTACGTTGTAAACGTTAGAGGAGGATGAGTTGGGCAAGAAATGATGAAATGAGTGATTAGAGGGAAGGTTTGAGAGGGAAAACAGTAAGTTGAAAAGGGAAAGGGGGCTTTAAAGGGTGAAATGAGAAAAAGGGGGGCAAACAGACCTAAAATAGGGATCTCCCAATAATTCTGCATGCACCACACGTGCCTAGGGGTCGAGCCGACCATGACCAGACCTGGTCCGACTAGCCCGGCCCAACCTGACCGCGGTCGACTGCGGTGACTGCGGTTCCACCGCTGTTCGCTTTGCCTGGTGCACTGCTGCCTCGGTCTGTGCCGCTTGGGTGACTCCAACCCCCCAAGGTGCCAAATACACCCTGGGTCCACTTGATTTCCCCCTGGATTGACGCGTGTGGCCCCCCGACTCCGTTTCGAGTCGTTTCGGGTCAAATCGGACGTATCTTGCAATCCGGAATGAGTTATCTAACGTAAAATATATGAATTTGGGGTAGAACGAGCTAATGAAGCCAACCAACCCAGAAATAATGGGTTGCGTAGCCCAGAATTGTGAGAAAACCCTCCGATTGATGGTCATTTCCCCGTTTCAATTTCGTTTTGCTAAAAATAGTAGTTTTGGTTTAATTACTCTTCATCGGTCGAGCTTTAGGAGTTACGCCCATCATGCAAAGAACTTAGAATAATTAGGAGAACAGTCTGGTGAAGCCAAATAGGACACTTACTATTTTTGGCCGAAAACCTTGCGCACTAATAGACATCGTGACCTTATAGTAAGTCGTGAATTTTATGAGTTTTAGTTGTAGTTTGTTTCTGATTTCCTTCCCATTACTTGGTATCCCTATTTAAAGGGTTGTGAACTCATTTTCCTTTTGTCATTCATTAATCAATTTTAAATTTATTAGAATTTATTTCTACTTTCTTCTTTCTTTCCTCATGGATTTGAGAAGTCTCTGTGAGGAGTCCAGAGAAGCTCCGAGGATTCGGAGTAGTTATCCTCATCACATTTATCCTGTCTTCTATCTATTTTCAACGGTTGGGGTGAGGTGGATTGTAATCTAGACTCTTTAATAGACGGCCTAGGAATGTTATAAGGTCGACCTGTGCGACCATAGTTGAATGCAGACTAGATTTCGGCGTTCGTTTTCAGTGAACTTCGCCAATTGGCGAAATCGAGATACCTAGGACTGTTTCTACGATCCGTCGCTCCCTCCTAAGTCAGAGTGCGTCAATGTGCATCGTGTGACCATAACCCAGGTCCGGTTTAATCCAAATCATGCTTTGATACCAACTGTAACATCCCGAAAAATCGAGGGTCGAGTAGAAACTCAACACTCGAGTTCCAGAACATCACTTATGCAACATAGATAGTGATGACTAAATGTTGTCTGTGTTAGTACAATAAACATGAGCAAGATTCAACTAAAACAGTAATTCATACTCCAGATCCATGTATAAAACATAAGCGGAAGACTGAAAGGTGTATATAGATATATATGAAACAAAACATTCTCGATCTCCAGAGTATGAACACTAACTGAGTCACTGAATATACACATGTTGGTTCTGAATCAAAACGTCAAAATAGTATAACTGATATTATCAACCCTGTAGCCCCGTAGCACTGGATAGCCTATGCAAAGCCTCCAGCGAACTGCATGTAGGAGAACTCCTCCTGATCGTCATAGAAGTCGGGCTCAGTCTCCTGTGCTCCAGTGATACCTGCATCTGATACAGGGTCTGGTGGGTGTTTTAAAACACCGTCCTGTAACGTGGGAATGAGTGGCCAACTCAGTGGAACAATAAAGCATAAGTTAACATGTTATCAACTCAGTCAAGCAGTAATAATAAAGCGGTACAATCAAACAATTCTAACTACTCTTATTAATGCAAGTATGAATGACATGATGTATCCCCTCATCACACCCTCCCTCGTGCGACGCCATCTCACGTTCGCGGCATACTTTCATCCCTCAGTGTTCCACATCTTCCAGGCACATGCAATGCATGATGAGCATGATTACCGAGTTATTATTAGTCCATTTCAAACAGCAGGATTGGGAAACTAAGGTACCTCCCTTGTATCATTCCCAAACATGATCCATTCTAGGGTCGTCAGTCCTAGTTAATCTCATACGATGGTGTATTTTCTAGGTCACTGCAAAGGCTGTCAGGGCTGTTACGCACAAAGGTTACACCACTCCCTCATCACCTCTTTAACGATTCATCACTATACAGAAACAGGCCTAGTTTATACTCTGTTACTACGGGAAGGCTCATCGCCTCACCGCAGATATAGAGTATGCTCGAGGTCACTTCACTGACACCCTACCAACTGGCAGTCTATTTTCGAAGCCCGACCAGTCCGCTTATTGAGAATGGAACCCGGATGCAACCCGACTGGGGACCACAGCCAGGCTATGCTAGCGTAAGCCGACAGCACGAATATAGTGTCCCATACCACCATAATCGACTCACGAGTCTGGTTGCTTACTGGTCACTACGAGGAGGCACGTGGCCCCAGCGTAGGCCGACAGCTCGACCACGGTGTTCCATACCACCATGCCCCGCTCATGAGTCTTAGCGGATCGAGGTATCATGGTTAAAAGGGATTTCACTGGTAAGTTTGGTACCCTAGGTTCAAGCAGTAACGTCCAAACATGGTCAACATACATAAGATAGATCGAGTTACTTGACGAGCCGGCTAGCTGAGCGCATGAAGTAACTTCGTGTGGCCAACCACTATTGCCAACCGAAGTACGACTCGGGTTCGTCGAACAAATCTCGCGTGGAAAATGAATTACAGCCACAAATTCAATTCTGGTACCGATTGTCTGGACTATAATCATAGCCCCAAACACAATCAATTTCAGATAGATAAAGCAATAATGGATCAAGATTCAATCATACAATCAAAGTCTGGTACTATCCGTTTAGGGCTGCCAGGGCTGTTGCACGGAATCGTTACACCACTCCCCCATCACCCATGACGGATCTTACAACGTAAACATAAATTTAAACATATGCATTACATAGATAAAATCATACAATCAATTGAGCATGTTATGAAGTACAACATAAGCATGGGTTTGTACATATTCAATTTCTAATCACACAGATATCTAAAGAAATCATACACATAGTTAAAGAAGTTGAGAATCATATCTCAACACCCTTAAACATTACAATTTACTAATTACTACCCATTCAGACATTTCAACAAACACTTTAAAATACATACATCAACATACATGACATAGGTTGATCACATAGTCATTAGGCCAAATCCTTTCACTAGGGAGTTGCCCCAATCATAACACGTGTACACCCACGACGGATAGTCATGACAAGTAGGAATCCAAGTTCCATATTCATTTGAACATTTTCACACACACTTGGGCTACGCATTTCAACATATATAACGTATAGTGGCCGTGGCGTGATTCAGGGCAAATCCTTTCGTCAAAGGGGTATCGCCAATACAACAATCATATATCTATGACAATTAGTCATGGTGAGCATGAATGAGAATTCTATACTCATTCAGCCATTTTCACAAACACTTAGAATACACTATTACACATACATGATGTATGTTAGCAAACATGTATTAGGGCTATCCTTTCGCCAAGCGAGTATTTTATCCATGTATAATATATTCATACAGCAAATAATCATGACAAATACATCTCCAAAATTTATACATATACGGTATTTTCTAGAATACACAATTTCAACATACATAGTGTATATAAGCAAAACATGTATTAGGGCGAGTCCTTTCGCCAAACAGGTAATTTATCCACATATAATATATTCATATGACAAATAATCATGTCATACACATTTCCAAAATTTATACGTATACGGTACTTTCTACGAATACCTAGAGTATGTAGAATTCCATATTTTTCATCTTTAATCGAAACGGAAAACAGACAACACTTTGTACATGTGCAATTGCATGCAGATCATGAATCTATCATTATCTGATATTGAAAGCATTGAAAACCATAACCTATACACCTAAAGTCCGCACCTTTTGTCGTAGAATCGTAACGAAGTCGATAGGTTTGCTAAGCTTCCATATTCGGCAGTTTGGTAGCCTATAGAACGCAATAGGTTAGCTATTTCATAACCTACAACCATGCAAGCCCCAAATCAGATTAGGGTTAGGGTTTCTTACCTAGAAATAGAGCTGGAATCACCGGGAGAGCAATTAGAACGGAGCGGTGTAGCTCGTAAAGCGGCAGGGAAGAGTGGCAGGGAGGTTCTCCCACTGCTCCCACACTTTCTCTCTCTTTTCTCTTTCCTCTCTAGGTCTCTCTCTTTTCTCAAATTCTTCGTATGGCTGCAATGAGAGAGGGTTTTAAGGTCCTTATATAGCCTAAAAACTCACCGAAACAGACTCCAGGTCAAAGTATACTTAGGTTATAACCAAAGCGGGTCAGTTTCAGCTCAACGGAGGACTTCTGGCAGGCCTCCTTAAGCTAAAGGTCGGACTTAAGCTCACCGACAATGGATCTAGGTTCTATTAAGTTTTCATTCCAGTAGGGTTCTCAGATCACGCGTGGCGGACCAGTTTCAGTTCAACGGTCAACGGATCTCGATCGGAGATTCCAAGTACATGTAAATGTGTATGAAATTTCTCCTGATCCGAGGGTGTAATTTGGTCTGATTCTGACGCTCTGGTTGCTTAAAACTGATCCGCAAGTGAGAGGTGTCAGATTACTATTCAAGATATTTTATTTTGAATTAATTTCACATTTCTCACACTCTTCAATCCGAGCTCAAGCGAATAGCGTTGGGACACTATCTGGATTTGATTTCCGAGATGGTTGTCAAGCCCAGTAAGGCGGTCCTAATTCCTTAACTTCGTGTTAATCGGACTTCCGACGTGCGGTCCAGATCCGATATGGAGTTTCGAGATGCTCACGAGAGCAGCTGGGTAATGAGATTGATCCTAGGTTTTAAGGTAACCTAGCGTCAATGATTCTACAAGTTTTGGGTCTTGTAGATCGTATTTAAAGTGATTGGTGCTAATTTCACAGGCACTCTAGTTCAACACTAGCTAAATCTCGCCTAATTTCTAAAGGATTTAGTCCTGAGTGATTTCGGTCTGAGGTGGTACTTAGACCTTTGTTGCAATGTTTAGTTTAAGTATTGTTCTTCATCACCTAAACTTTAAGGTAGTGTCTAATGTGAAAGTACTTAGAAGGATTTAAGGAACGAGGTAATGAAAGGTGAGATTTGTGAAGAAAATGGTTTGAAAAGGGACTTAAGACCCTCGAGTTGAGTGTTTGTGAAGTTAAACAGGAGTTAGGATTGTCCCATCGCCTAAGGACATCTAATTCCAGGTTGGGAAAAATCCGGGCTGTTACAATGTGAGCAGAATTGAACGGTTGAGATCAGCTTAAATGAAAGGCTAGGATGGATAGACGCACAGGCACATGGATTGCCAGCGTGGAGAAAACCAAAACTTTCCATTTTTGGAAAGGAAACACACGTTTTCTCTGTTTTCGGAAAGTGGTTGCACATGGCCTCACTACGCTCGTGTTTGTGGTCACACGAGTGCAAGGCATCATGTGAAACTGGGCAGGGTTTGCACTGCTTTGGGTCCTCTAACAAGTGAACGGTTTGGATCTTCAAATGGGATGTGGATGGCAGGCCACAACTTGCTGAGAACGGACTCTATCCATCCGTCTGTTTCGGCGAGAGAGAATTTAAAAAGGAATGAACTTCCTTTTTTCTTGCTTTTCAAGGTTAAAGCCAATTTGACCGGCCTCCTTGGTCCAGTGCACCTCGGGTGTGCACTTGTGAGTGGTGCCCATGCACCACAGGTGAGGCCCATGATGATGGTCTTGCTCAATCCACGCCGTTCATTAGTTTCAATATTAATATGGGATAATATGTATTAAGTAATAATAATTACATTAACGTATACTACCATATATTTTATCAACGTATATACAACTTGTATTACCTTTATAGTTTATATTAATAATTATTTATCAAGAAACAATGTATTTAATTTAAAGTATCATACACACACACACAACACACACACACACACACACACACACACACACACACACGTGTGTGTGTGTGTGTGTATATATATCTTTCTTTTACATATATATAAACATTAATTATTCTAAGTGATGTATATTTTTTATATATGGTATAATACAGTAATACTTAGTTTAAAATTTTAAAATGTAAATATTTGTCAATATACGTCAATTATATGACAACGTGTTGACATACAATTTATTTTATATATAGTTTAAATAATATTAAATAAATGATATACGTAATTTGAATAAGTTACGTAACATATGTATTATTACAATTAATTTCAAAATTATTTTGTATTATAATATATATGTACTATCATATCATATTTAAAATGTATTTGGTCTTCCTGGTAACACCCGAGTACTGAAAAGTATGAGGTGTTACAATCTAGCCCCCTTAAAGAGAATTTTGTCCCTGAAATTCAATACTTCAACCTTAAATGAGAATGAGGACAATGTTTTCTACCATGTCTCTTAGCATTCACCACCTTCCTTGTGATGATGTCTCTATGCATAAGTGTTCATGACTAGTTACTAGGGTTGGGGTTGGTACAATCTACCCCCCTTAAAGAAGAATCTCGCCCGCAAGATTCGATTACACTCATCCTAATTTCCTTTAGTGTCAATTAAGATCAAGGGTTTGCTAAAATGACGTAGAGAAGAGTTTTACTACTATCCTATATTTATATATTTGTGTGTGTACGTGTGAAGTTCACAATGACAGTTCCACATAATCTAAAAGAAGATTAGTAGTTTTATGTTTTCGGTATTCGGGTTAACACAAATAGACGACTATGGTTGGTTTGAGCCTGATACAACGATCTTCTACCTGATTAGGGCAGTGAGTTCTTTGGTATCCCTTCCAAATCCTGGTAACCCTTAACCTTCTGTTTGATTAGGGCATTGAGGTCAATAGGATTTGCTAGGATTTAGAGGTAGGATCAAATTGCGTGCACTTCGCTTAAATATGATTTTGTCAATCCATGAACCTGATTACTCTAAAGCTCATGGGAAAATATCATTTGACCATTTATTTTTATAACAAATAAGACTATGTGGCCCATTACGCTTCCAATGCGCACTCTGATTGTCTAAACACAAAATCCTAGGACCAAGGTTTTACATGAAATCTAAGTTTAAAATTTTGTTAAATTTATCTAAGATCTTAAATCTGGTCTTGATATGCTCAGCCTAAGGTTGAAACCTTACCCAAAAATTATACAACTTTTCCTCTAATTATTTTACGTGTCGGAATTTGTGGGAAATATTATTCCTAAGTAACGAGATGTATTAGGAAAATTCAAATTACGATTCTTAGTACGATTCCTTAAGTTCAAAGAGCATTTTTTTTTTTATCAAGTGTATAATATGGTGGTTAAGGAAATTCTTATGGGCCTAAGTCCAATCCATTTGTTGATTGTTACAAGAGTGTGATTCCTAGTTATGAATTTTTATTTATTAAATTTATTTTTTTTGGAAAGTTCATATCCTAGATTTTTAGAAAATTTTCATTTGGAGTCGTGTACAAGGAATGTCCTTACGTAGTCTTATGTACACCATAATGAGTGTTTTGTACACATATTTAATTCCTAAGTCCCACGATTATTTTAGTAGTTCACAAGGGAACCAAAGTTTTCATTCCTAAGTTTGAATGACTACACCTAAAGTGTTCAAAGGGACCTAAATATTGAGTATCTATATTTTTCAAGGAACCTTAGATCATTTCTAAGCTCCATAATCATCCGTTTGAGGAGCCTAACACTTGAGTTTCTATACTCTGATTTCTCCTAACTACAAATGAACTTCAAATGAGTTTAAATGGTTATTCTAATAGTTTCTAAGGGAACTTAAATTCATTTCTAAGTTCTATGATCACTCAAACAACCTTTCGAGGGGCCTAAAATTTTGAGTCTCTATATTCTCAATTTCTCCTAATTTCAATGAGACCCCACATCAATTCAAATGACTACCATAATAATTTATGGGGAAGCCTAAGTTTGGATTCCTACGTTCTCAACCATTCTTCTAAGTCTAAGGGAGATTTACCTAAGTTCAATTTCTAAATTCAAACACCCTAACTTGAGACATTCAAGGCTTGTATAAGATCATTTTCCAAGGCCAAGTTTGTCGAAACTATGCTTTGATACCAACCGAGTACACGACCCGTTTCCTAAAAACTCGAGTGTTAACCTATAAAGAGCCAAAGTCTAAATATATATTTTTTTTCTTTCATCAGAGTAAGCAGATAAGCGTATAATGGACAAATTATGCGTAATGAAAATTTTTATTTACATTTGGAATTACAAGAAGCTACCATAATGACTTATACAAACCAATGCCCCCATTCTCACAATTACAAAATGAAATAATGTTACATTGAAATAAAGTAAATTACAACACTCTTGGGATGTGAAATCCTGTAGCAACCCCATGAACGGCATCAGCTTGCTCTACACCTACATCAACTGTTACGGTTTGATACCGTTAATGGCTATCGCAGTGAGGAGCACCCTCCAAGATGGCACACTCATCATTCATAATCAATATAAAATGTTAATCATAAATTTAGATTATTAAACAGAGCAATTTATAATCATGAGCATGCCTATAAAAATTAAGTCAACCAACACAATCTCATTATAAGCAAAATATAATAGCAGTCACAATGCAAGGAAACATGTTCAGATAACCAAATAATCAAACATACGATTTTCTATTGCGCCTGAAATCACATTGTACGTGAACTCCGCAAGATGGCTAGAAAATCGATAAGCGAAGTACAAGTAGAAATCGTAAGGCGAATAGAAAATCACCCCTTAAACCCCCACTTCACCCGGGAATCATGTCGTATGTGAACTCCGCAAGATGGCTAGAAAATCGATAAGCGAACTTCGGTTCCACCCGGAAATCATGGTGCGAATGAACACCGCAAATGAAGAGACAAACAACATACAAACTCTAGACCACCTGGAAACCATGTCGTGCGTGAACTCTACAAGATGGCTAGAAAATCGATAACCGAACTTCGTCTCCACCCGGAAATCATGGTACGACTGAACTCCGCAAGATGGCTAGGAAACAACAGGGTATACGAACATAACCAACATGCCAAAAAGGGCACTAATAGGCCATCAAAGCCATGAGGGTAAATCTACAATCCAAGCCACATAGGCGACGTGCGATCCAAGCCACATAGGCAAATGTACGATTCAAGCCGTGTAAGGCAAATGTGGACCGCAGGATCACAAGTCCAAGGTAAGTTCCATTCAATTCATCATTCAAGCACAAGTGGTAGCATATAAATAAATTAATACATATATAATAAAAGATAGCATGTTATCGTCGAACCATTCATGTCTGCTATAATTTAAAAGAAACCTTTATCGTCCAACACATGAATTACTATACAACAAGTTAGCATATTCAATAGTAAAGTGAGTAACTCAGTTAAGGGAATCATGCCATCATCTATATCTAGATTGATGAAATCAAGTGGGAAGCTCAAAGGGTGAGTCCTCACCTTATGACTTAGTTCGCGTTACTAGATGGTGTATGTGGTTCTTAGGATTGGGTCCTACTCAACTAAAATCGCAAGAGGTCGGCTCGATCTTACATGGGCTATCTTGATTTTTGCCTAGTGTTTAAATATGACAAATTCAAGAGATATGTAAGGTTCCTACATATTCAAATAAAATTTAGAATTAAATATTTTCAACTATCATGACTTTAGAATTTAGAGTATGGGGATGCTACTTACCTATTCCACTGAGTCAACCCAACTCAGATTCGGGCCCAAGCGCCACACAGCACCAACTGAGTCAATAGGCCCTGTGTGTTAACCAACGAGTCGGGGTAGCTGCGAGTACCCTCTCTCCTCACTTTCTTTCACTCTCCTTCTCCCTTTCTTTCTTTCTTTTCTCCTTCCTTTCACTCTCTTTCCTTTTCTACTATTTCTATCTTATATACATATATATATATATATAAGAAATTTTGCTGGAACATCCAGCAAGAACCTGGACCGAGTCAACTCGGACTCAACTCGGCAACCACAACTTGGCAGCGAGTTGACTCGACTCCCAACTCTCTTTCTCCCTTCTTCCTTGCTCTCTCTCTCTCTCTCTCTCTCTCTCTCTCTCTCTCTCTCTCTCTCTCTCTCTCTCTCTCTCTCTCTCTCTCTCTTTTAAACAATAGCCCATGGATGCACTCGGTCCAACAACTCAGTTGGGCCGAGACTCAACAGCTCCCTCTTCCTTCCTCTCATTCACTCTCTTTTCTTCTTCTTCTGTTTTTTTTTTTGTTTTTGTTTTGTTTTACTCTGTCCAGCAATCTGGACTAGATCGAGGATGAACCCTACTTGAACTTTGTAGGCTCGGCCCGAGCTCGAGCTGGCGCGGCTATGACAGGGGCGGCAGCAACCTCAACACTTCCTCTCCCTCATTCTCTTTCTTTTCTTTTCCTTTATACTGATTCCCTTCTCTTTTCTTTCCGTTTTTTCCTTACTGCAGAGTCCGGCCATTTCTGGACTCTAACATCTTGGTCGGATGTGCCTAGAAACACATCAGCGACGATGGAGAAGAAGACCCCTGATAATGGCATATTGCAAACTGTTGAGTCTTTCTCCAAAACAAAGCTTCTAGGTAGTGTGGATAGGTCTATGGGAGCTTGGGGACATGGATTTTCGAAGCTTTATGGAGGTTTGGTTGGTGGTTTCGAAACAAGTAGAAAACGACAATTTTTTTCGTGCAGACGTAATGACAGGGAGGAAGGGTGTCGTTACTCGATTCCCTCCTCCTTATTGCATTACCCTGACTTCCCCAGAGCCATTGGATAAGGACCGGATGGCCCAAATTAAACCCTACTTTCCGGTTTTCTCAAAACCGTGGGCTTGGCATCGGTTTTCTACAGAAAACCTAATCCATGTGAGCAGAAATGAACAGTTGAGATCAGCTTAAATGAAAGGCTAGGATGGATGGACGCACAGGCACACGGATTGCCAGTGTGGAGAAAAACAAAACTTTCCATTTTTGGAAAGAAAGGAAACACACTTTTTCTCTATTTTCGGAAAGTGGTTGCGCATGGCCTCACTACGCTCGTGTTTGTGGTCACACGAGTGCAAGGCATCGTGTGAAACTGGGCAGGGTTTGCACGGCTTTGGGTCCTCTAACAAGTGAACGGTTTGGATCTTCAAATGAGATGTTGATGGTGGGCCACAACTTGCTGAGAACGGACTCTGTCCGTCCGTCTGTTTCAGCGGGAGAGAATTTAAAAAGGAATGAAATTCCTTTTTTCTTGCTTTTCAAGGTCAAAGCCGATTTGACCGGCCTCCTTGGTCCAGTGCACCTCGGGTGTGCACTTGTGAGTGGTGCCCATGCACCACAGGTGAGGCCCATGATGATGGTCTTGTTCAATCCACGCCGTTCATTAGTTTCAATATTAGTATGGGATAATATTTAAAGTAATAACAATTACATTAACGTATACTACAATATATTTTATCAACGTACATACAACTTGTATTACCTTTATAATTTATATTAATAATTATTTATCAAGAAACAATATATTTAATTTAAAGTATCATATATATATATATATATATATATATATATATATACGTGTGTGTGTATGTATATGTATCTTTCTTTTACATATATATAAACATTAATTATTCTAAGTGATGTATATTTTTTATATATGGTATAATACAATAATACGTAGTTAAAATTTTTAAAATGTAAATATTTGTCAATATACGTCAATTATATGACAACGTGTTAACATACAATTTATTTTATATATAGTTTAAATAATATTAAATAAATGATATACGTAATTTGAATAATTTACGTAACATATGTATTATTACAATTAATTTCAAAATTATTTTGTATTATAATATATATGTACTATCATATCATATTTAAAATGTATTTGGTCTTCCTGGTAACACCCGAGTACTGAAAAGTACGGGGTATTACACACACTTTGTGTGTGTGTGTGTGTGTGTGGTAAAAATTCTCTTTAGTCATTTGGTAAGTACCATGTTTTCGAGATGTGTGACTGGTATCTAGCGGTGTACATCGAGTTGAACTGAGTCGAGTTGAGGCCTAGGGGTGTACATCGAGTTGAACCGAGTCGAGCTGGCCTCAGCTCGACTCGGCTCGGCCACTGGCTGACCTCAGCTCGAACTCGGCTCGGCTCGGCTCGGTCCTCGAGCCTGACTGGGCAGCTCAGCTTGGTTCGGTCAGCAGCTCAGGCCAGCTTGGGCTAAGTTCGAGCTAAGATCAAGTCGAGTTTGCCATTGAGGCATTTCCACAAACACCTAGACTGCACCTTCAAAATCCCTCTGTATGTGAAACAGAAGCAATGGTTTTACAAGTATTTTATCAAACACCTTCTAAGCAACATATAAACCAACGAAAAAAAAAAGGGTATTTGTTTCATGTACATACCTTCTTTGCCACCTGCCACACTTTGTTGAGTCATTTTATCAAACACTTGGTGAGCAACATCAATGGCAAAGTAACCCATTCACCGAACTGGTTCGATCTGAGTTCGATTCGAGCTGGATTCGATCCAAGTCGAGTCGAACTATGGCTTGCTCAAACTCGGCTCGAACTCATTTTTGAGCTCAAAAAATCAGCTCGACTCAGCTCGAACTCAACTTCGAACCAAGTCAAATCAAGCTTTTTCGAGTTGAGTCGAGCGAGTTAACCGAGCTAGCTCGGTTCGTGTACACCCCTAGTGAGATCCAATCCAGTCACTAGATGTACTTCACGCTAGGCCTCCAACCCAAAATCCAGCCTTGTCCGTTAGTTAGCTAGGCCACACCAAAAGGAACAACGGGGAGAAATGGGAAGGTGATATCCGCAGTAGCAACTTTTAGATGAAATGCTGGGTCCACCTTGTGCATAGTACTTAATCTAACCCAGTCATCGCATGTGATCCACCAGTACGGAAGAACCCAGAAAAGTCAATCCATTCCAAAACCAAGGTGGACGCACCACGGCCTTGTTTTACGTTGCTTCCAGTGGTGTGTCCCACTTGGTATGCACCGTGAACATAAGAAGGCTGGCTCACCACATGCACGGTGCAGATTCCATCTAGTTCGAATGCACGTAAGAACGCTCGCCACCCACTCACCCGCCCTGAAAATGTTCAATGCAGGCGTTCAGTTCTTACTATTTCCTGTGGTGTGGTCTACCTTAGCTCTCAATGTGCTTCAGTTTAGACATCATGCCCTAAGATGAGTTGGTACACATTGCGTTCCTATCGAAGCGGATTCCGTACTGAGCTGAGTAAACCATCTGGTCCACCACGATGTATGTGTCTCATCCAAGCCGTAAATACTTTTTACTAGCTCATCTTAAGGCGTGATCCTAAAATTGAAGCATATCCAAAGCTCAAGTGGACCACACCACAGGAAACAAAGGGATAATGGCGTCCAGGTTGAAACCTTCCAAAGGCCCACAGTGATGTTTATTTCAAAACTTCTGTGGATCCTATGAAGTCTTCAACAGTAGGTGTTCAATTCACACTATTTCCTGTGGTGTGGTCCACTTAAGCTTTGAGTATACTTCAATTTTGGCTCCGAGCCTTAAGATGATATGGTAAAATGATTGGACGGTATGGATAGAATACACACATTATGGTGGAGCCCCACAAAGTGTACTCAGCACGCAATCTGCTTTCACACATTATTGGATAGGTGGGGCAGGTGGTTGGACAAAGGGAACGAGTATTGGCTACTCCCCTTGCAACTAGCCAATGGCTAGTGGTTGGTGCTATGTGGGCCCACTATTATGTATGTGTTTTATCTGTGTCATTTATCTATTTTTCTGGATAATTTTATGTAACGCCCTGAAAATCGGGGGTCGAGCATAAACTCAACTCCCGAGTTCCAACGCATCACTTATGCAACAAAATGAATGATAATTGAATGTTGTTTGTATTAGTGTAGTGAACATGAGTGAGATTAAGCCAAAACAGCATATCATACTCCAGAGACAAGTGAGATAGCAAGCGTAAGACTGTGATAGATAAATAAAATATATAAACTGTGGTGAGTCTCCAGAGTGTGATAACGTTACCAGGTTAAATAATTATAAGTACAATTTCAAAATATACCAAAGGTGTAGTGTCATCTAGTCAACATCCCTATAACCCCGTCGATCAAGACACGGCTCACATGAAGCCGCCAGAATACGACATATACAAAAAGACATCCTCGTCGTCGCAAAAGTCCGGCTCCGCCTCATAAGCATCGCCATCACCAGCAGCTACAACAGGGTCTGGTTGGTGTGTACAACACCATCCCGTAACGTGGGAGTGAGTGATCAACTCAGTGGAATAATAAGCATAAGTTAACATGTTATCAATTCAGTTAAGCAGTAATGATAAAGCAGTACAATCAAACAATTCTAAATACTCTTGTTAATGCAAGTATGGAATGCAGTCATGATGCATGCCCTCACCAACATACTCCCTCATACGGCACCATCTTACGTCCGCGGCATGCTTTCATTCCTCAGTGTTCCACATCTTCCAGGCATATGCAGTGCGATGATGAGCATGATTACCGAGTTGTTATTAGTTCATTTCAAACAGTAGGATTGGAAAACTAAGGTACCTCCCTTGTATCATTCCCAAACATGATCCGTTCTAGGGTCATCAAACTTAGATAATCTCATACGATATTATGGTTCTAGGGCGCTGCAAAGGCTGTCAGGGCTGTTATACGCAATTGTTACACCACTCCCCCATCACCTTTTTAACGGTTCATCACTAAATTAATACAGGCCTACTTCATACTCTATTCACCGCGGCAAAACTCGTCGCCTCGCCGCAAATTCAGAGTATGCTCGAGGTCACTACAAAGGGCTGTCAGGGTTGTTACACGAAGTCGTTGTACCACTCTCTCATCACCTTATCAATGTAGGCCAACAGCTCGAATACAGTGTCCCATACCACCGTATTTGGCTCACGAGTTTGGTTGGTCAATGGACACTATGGGGAGGCTCGGGCTGATGCACTTGCAACACCACGAAACCCCAGCGTAGGTCGACAGCTCGACCACGGTGTCCCATACCACCATGCCCGGCTCATGAGTCTTAACGGATCGTGGTACCATGGTTAACGGGATTCCACTAGTAAGTTTGGTACCCTAGGTTCAAGCAGTAACGTCCAAACATGTTGAACATACATAAGACAGATCGGGTTACTTGACGAGCTCGACTAGCACGAGCGCCCGTTGAGTTGTACGACGTGAAGTGCATAAACACTTCGTGTGGCCTAACCACTGCCGACAAGCAACGCACGACTCGGGTTCGTCAAACATGTCTTGCGTGGCGAATAGAGGCCAACCACGAGCTCAAATCTATTACTGATTACCTAGACTATAACATGGCCCCAATCACATTCAATTGCAGATAGTTAAAGCAGTAATGGATCAAGATTCAAATTATACAATCAAAGTCTGATATTATCTGCTTAGGACTGCCAGGGCTATTGCACGAAATCGTTACACCACTCCCTCATCACCCTTCACGGCTTTTATGGAATACAACTTAAACATGTGGCATATCAAACATATTAACAAGCATGTTATAAAACACAATGCAAACAGAAAATTCAAACACATACGTTTCATAAACCAGTAAGTGATTAAACTAAACAACTTACATGAAGGAAATCATACACATCACTAAGGTATTTGAGAATCCTATCTCAACACCACTATTAAATTTAGTTCGTCACACAATTTCTCACATAGGCATTTTATCAAACACTTATACTACACCTCTTCAACGTACATGACGTATGTTGAATTCAACATAGAATATGACAAATCCTTATATCGAGGAGTTGTCTCATACACAACAATCATGCTCTTACATTCAATACATATGACCGGCATAAATCTTAAATCCATATTTATTTAGTCATTTCAATAAACACTTAGACTACACACATTAGCCTACATAAGCTATGTTGGCCAAAATGTGTACTAGGGCGAATCCTTTCACCAAACGGGTCGTACATCCATAACTAGCATATATATACGGCAAATACCCATGGCAATCATATCAGCAAAATTTATACGGATACGGTATTTTCTACAAATACCTAGAATACACAAAATTCCATATTCTTCGTATTTAACCGAAACGGAAAACAGACAGTACTTTGTACATGTGCAATAGCATACAGATCATGAATTTATTATTATCTGACATTGAAAGCATTGAAAACCATAACCTATACGTCTAAAGTCCGCACCTTACACCGTAGGAGCGTAGTAAACTCGATAGATTTGCTAGGCTTTCGCCTACAATGATTTAGCGACCTAGAGAATGAGATAGATTAGCCATTTCATCATTTGTAATGTTTACAACCTTAGATCAGATTAGGGTTAGGGTTTCTTACCTAGAAATGACGCCGGAATCACCGGGAAAGCGATTAGAAGGAAGTGGTTAAGCTCGTGTAGCGGCAGGGGAAAAGGGCAGGAAGAAAACTCCCACAACTCTCACATTTTCTCTCTCTTTTCTCTCTTTCTCTCTTAGGGTTTTCTCAAATTCGTATGGGCTGGAAATGAGAGAGTTTAAGGTCCTTATATAGGCCCAAAACTCACCAAACTAGACTCAGGAATAAAGTATACTTGGGTTATGTCCAAATACGGTCCATTCCGTCTCAACGGAGCACTTCTGGCGGCCCCTTTTATGTGTATGGTCGAACTTAAGCTCACTAACACTGGATCTAGGTATGGGTAAGTTTTCATTTCAGTCAGGATTCCAGATTGCAAATGGCGGACCAGTTTCAGTTCAACGGTCAGTGGATCTCGATCGGAGATTCCGAGTACTTGGATATGTTTAGGGAAATATCCCTGATCCGGGTGTAATTTGGCCTGATTCTGACGATCTGATTGCTTATATTTGGCCCGCAAGCCACAAGTATAAGATTACTTAAATTTATATTTTATTTCTAAATATTTTCACCTTTCTCACACTCTTCACTCCGGGCTCAAGTGAATTGCACTGGGACACTATCTGGATTTGATTTTCGTGATGGCTGTCAAGCCCAGTAAGGCAGTCCTAATTCCTTAACTTCGTGTTAATCGGACTTCCGACGTGCGGTCCAGATCTAATGCAGAGTTTCAAGATGCTCCCGAGAGCAGCCGAGTAATGAGATTGATCCTAGATTTTAGGGTAATGTAGCGTCAACGGTTCTACAAGTTTTAAGTCTTGCAGATCGTATTTAAAGCGATTGGTGCTAATTTCACAGGTACTCTAGTTTAACACTAGCTAATTCTCGCCTAATTTCTAAAGGATTTAGTCCTATATGATTTCTGTCTGAGGTGGTACTTAGTCCTTTGTAGTAATGTTTAGTTTAAGTATTGTTCTTCATCACCTAAACTTTAAGATAGTGTCTAATGTGAAAGTACTTAGAAGGATTTAAAGAACGAGGTAGTGAAAGGTGAGATTTGTGAAGGAAATGTGAGGTTTTTCCAGAAATGATTTAAAGAAAGGATTTGAGACCTTTAAATTGAGTGTTTGAGAAGTTAAGCAGGTGTTAGGATAGACCCATTGCCTAAGGACGTCTAATTCTAAGTTGACAAAAATCCGGGATGTTACATTTTATGCTATGAGCCCAAAAATGAGTATATCTCAATCTCAAGTTGGCCACACTACAGGAAACAATGTTGATTGAACATCAACCATTAGAATTCTTTGGAGGCCATAAAAGTTTGTATCAAGCTGATCTTGTTTTTTTTTTCCATTCATTGAGGACTGTATGACCTAATCGACAAATTGGATGTCAAATATACAGTACAATGGGCCTTAGGAGAATTTTAATGGTGGATATCCAATCACTATTATTTTCCATTGGTGTGGTCTACGTGAGATTTATATCCTTCTCATTTTTGGGTTCAAGCCATAAAATGATCTAAAAAAATTGGATGAATGGCATAGATAAAAGACATACATCATGGTGGGGCTCATAAACCACGGATTACTAACCATCGGGCTAGTGGCAAGCGGAGTAGCCAATACGATTTCTGACCAAAGGAGAGCTCCACCTAGGGGTGTACACGGGTCGGGCCGAGTCGAACTGGCCTCAGCCCGTTCAACAGCCACACAAGGCTCGAACCCGACCGGGCCTGGTCACCGGGCCAACATCTCAAGCCCGAACCGAGCCCAACGCGAGTTCGGGCCAGTTTCGAACCTTCGAGTTTGGGCCAGTTTCGAACCTTCAAGTTTGGGCCAGTTTCGAACCTGAGTTCGGGCCAGTTTCGAACCTTACAGCAAGTTCATGGGAAGGGCTTTGGCAGGTAATCCGCGTCCCATTACAAGGCCCTCGATCAACGGTTTAGATAGTTGAACTATAGACTCCATAAAAAATCTAACTAGTCGGGACATTTACATACATTTGACAAAGCATAAAATAAAATATTTTATACAAATTAAATACAGTCATACACGGGTTAAGCTGGGCCGGGTCGGGTCGGGTCGGGCCGGGCCGAGTTGGATTTCGGACCGAGTCGGGCCGAACTGGGAGGTATCCGAACTCGCCTGAACTCACTTTCGGGCCTAGAAAATTGGCCCGTCCTGACCCGAACTCAGTTCCGGGTCAAGCCGAGTCGGGCTTTTTCAGGCCGAGTCGGGCTTTTTCAGGCCGGGTCGAGCGAGCTAACCGGGCTAGCCCGGTTTGTGTACACCCCTAGCTCCACCCACCTAAAGGCAAACGGATTGGCTACTCCCCTTGCCACCGGGGAATGGCTCATGGTCGGTGCTCTATGAGCCCTATCATGATGTATGTGTTTTCTAAAGTATGAGACAAAAAATAAGGTATGTCTCAATCTCAAGTGGACCACATTACAGGAAACAGTGTTGAATGAACATTGACAGTTAAAAACATTTTAAGGCCACAAAAGTTTTGAATCAAGCTTATTTATGTTTTTTTCTCTTTATCTAAGTCCGTATGAACTAATCAACATATTAGATGTCAAATACACAGTACAGTGGGCCTTTGGAGGATTTTAATGATGGATATCTAATCACTATTGTTTTCCTGTGGTGCGGTCCACCTGAGATTTATACCCTCTACTTTTTAGAATCACGCCCTAAAATAATCTTTAAAAATGAATGAACAGCATGGATGAAACACATGCGTCATGGTGGGTCCCACGGAGCACCGATCATCAGCCACCGGGCTGGTTACATTGGAGTAGCGAATCCGTTTCCCAACCAAACCCCTCTCCCAGGTCCCCAACTACCTCGAGCAGAACAACCACGTATTGACTATTCCGCATTACACGATTCAACTTCTAGACTAGCAGCTACGTTCAAACTCCCGGACGCACCCAGCGCATGTTAGGAAGCGGTGTTAGGTACCAATCGCCACTCGACTAGTAGCAGATTGGCAGGTGTACCACACACCACCGAACTGGCTGGTGTGTTGACGTCACCAAGTTCTGGAGGTCCTACATGATCTATGTGTTATATCTAAACCGTCCGTCCATTTGTATATATCGTTGTAAAGCTTCAGCAGAAAAATATGTCAGATCGAAAGATCAAGTGGACCACACTGTAAAATGCAGTGGGGATTGAACCTCTATCATTGAAAGCTTTTTGAGTGTCACGTAAGTTTTGGATTAATATGATATTTGTTTTTCCTCTTTCCAGGTCTTTGTGACTCTTATGTTCGGATTTGACGGAAAATAGACATTACGGTGGGCCTACAAATATTTTAACGGTGAGAATCATTCTACCCAATTCTATTTGTAGTGTGGCCTATTTGAGATTTAGATATGAATTATTTTTGAGCTCATGATCTAAAATAATCTCTCAAAATGATGAACGATATAGATATAATAAATATTTCATTGTCGAGCCCATATAACGTTGATCTCCTTCGATTTGAACCATTAGTACAGCTCGTAGCTCGAGGAGTTTCAGCGCTCGTATTCGGACGAAACGTACACACACACCAGCCAGGTGTGTGGTGTGTGCTAAAGTAGTTAATCCGCTTCCTATATAACTCACACCACTACGACCCTCCCTCACACCATCCACACCGCAAGGAAAAAGATGGGCCTTGTCGAGTTCACGCTTTTAGCACTTCTCTTACCCACCCTCGTCTACCTCCTCCTTAACCTGCGCACTGTCTTCCTTAAACGTCACCGCCTCCCTCTCCCGCCGGGTCCCAAAGGGTGGCCCATCCTAGGCAACCTCCCCCAGCTGGGCCTCGTTCCCCACCACTCCCTCGCCGCCCTTGCCCGCACGTACGGCCCGCTCTTCCATCTACGGATGGGATCGGTCCACGTGGTCGTTGCTGCGTCATCCTCAGTGGCGGCCCAGTTCCTCAAGCACCACGACGCCAATTTCTCGAGCCGACCACCGAACTCGGGCGCGAAGCACATCGCCTACAACTACAACGACCTGGTTTTCGCGCCGTATGGGCCGAGGTGGCGCGCGCTGAGGAAGGTTTGTGCACTGCATCTCTTCTCCGCCAAGGCGCTAGACGATTTCCGGCACGTGCGGGAGGAGGAGGTGGGGAAGCTGACACGTGCGCTGGCGGGTGAGCCGTTGGCGAACGTGGGGCAGCTGTTGAACGTGTGCACGACGAACGCACTGGGGAGGGTTATGATAGGGAAGAGGGTGTTCGGGGAACTGGTGAGTGGTGGGGCTCACAAGGAGGCAGGGGAGTTTAAGGAGATGGTGGTAGAGCTGATGGTGCTGGCGGGGGTCTTCAACCTGGGGGATTTCATCCCGGCCCTTGATTGGCTGGACCTCCAGGGCGTGGCGAGGAAGATGAAAAAGCTCCACAAGCGCTTTGATGACTTCCTGTCCGGGATCATGGACGAGCACCGCAAGAGTGGTGGGACCCACACCGATCTGTTGAGCGTCTTGATGAGCTTGAACTTGAAGCAGGACGAGGCGGAGGGAAGCGGCAAGTTGACAGACACCGAGATCAAAGCGCTGCTTTTGGTATGTCTATTCTCTCTCTCTCTCTCTCTCTCTCTCTCTCTCTCTCTCTCTCTCTCTCTCTCTTTCTAGATTTCTCGCTGATTTCATGCTGATCTCTTCCTAAACTTGTGTGGCCTATTAGTGGTCAATCACCACAGTTTCCTATGATATGTTCCACCTGATGGTTGGATTTTGTTTCATTTTTGGGATAATTTCCTAAAATAATCTGAAAAAAATGAATGAACGGCATGGATACAGAATACATACATTAAGCTGCACCCCACGTTAAGGGCCGCACCGTCTTGGTGAGCTGGGGGTCTCACCTATTCCGCTCCCCTAGTTCTTAGCCCGGGGTCACAGTCAATCCGCTTCCCTAGCATTGTTGCTGTGCTGCAGAGCTTAGGTTCGATCAAAATATCAGATGCACGCATCATCTGAGCTTAGTATCCTCCATCTACACAGTGGGGCCGAAGAGTTCGCTGGATCAACAACTCAAGTGGGCCACGCCGCACAGAACAGTAAGTATGAGATGGAAGCGGATTACTGGCGTACGACGCACCAGCGATATAGCTGGTGTAATGACGTCAGCAAGTTCTGTGGGTCCCATTATGAGGTATGTGTTATATCGAAACCGTCCATCCATTTGGCCAGATAGTCTTAAGGCTTGCTACCAAAAATAAGACAGATCTAAAGATCAAGTGGACCACACTGCAAAAAACAGTGGGGATTGAATGTCTATCATTGAAACCCTTTTGGGGTCACTGAAGTTTTGGATGAGTATGATATTTGTTTTTTCCTCTTCATCCTTGTCTTTGAGATCTTCTGAAAAGCTTGGATGGAAAATAAATTATGGTGGGCCCTACGAAAGTTTTAACAATGAAAATCATTATCCCGGCTCCAAGTTTTGTGGGTTTGATCACGAGGTATGTGTTATATCCAAACCGTCCATCCATTTGGCGAGCTCGTCATAAGGGTTGAGATAAAAAAATAAGACAGATACAACTATCAAGTGGACCAAACTGCAAAAAGCAGTGGGGGATTAAATGTCTACCATTGAAACTCTTTTTGGGGTCACAGGAGTTTTGTATCAATATGAAATTTGTTTTTCCTCTTCATCCAGGCATTCGTGACCTTATGAACAGATTGGATGGAAAATAAAAGTTATGGCGGGCCCTATGAATGTTTTAATGGTGAAAATCATTACCTCCACTGCTATTTGTGGTGTGGTCCATCTGATCTTTGGATATGATTCGGTTTTTGGATAATGCTCTAAAATAATCTCTAAAAATAGATGAACAGTGTAGATATAATAAATACATCACTGTGGGGCCATGTAACTTTGATCTCCTTTGAACCGTTGGTGGAACTTGATCTCGAGGAGCGTCAGGGATCGTCTTCGCATGACACGTACCTCAAGCAGCTATATAGCTGGTGTGTGGTACACCAGCCAATCCGCTTCCCACTAAAATGATAGGGAAGAAATGGATGAACGGTGTGGATATAATAACTATGTTTTGGGGCCATGCAACTTTGATCTCCTTTGAACCGTTCGTACAATTCAGAGAGAGGAGCATCAGCGCTCGTCTTGCACGACACGTACCTACACCAGCTATATCGCTGGTGTGTGGTACACCAGCCAATTCACCTCCGCATGCTCATGCCAAACACCGGCTATGTATGGGGCCCACCAGGGTGTTTATAGTCAATCAAACTTTGCAATAAAGTGAAACTCTACCGGACGCATTTTTTAAGGGTCGCGGATTGTTTGGTGGACGTGGATTGGCTGTGGTACAAACGGTCCAAAGGAGATCAAAGTAGCATCCCTATTTATTATATCCCAGTTATTCCTGCATTTCATTTGAAATCTTGATTTAAAAAATGAGTCATATTCAAATCTCAAGAGGACGGCACTACAAATAAAAGTGAAAACCTTATGGGCCTACATTATGTTTATTTTTCATCCAACATGTTCATGAGATCACACATACCTAGATGATGAGAGAAAAACAAATATCATATTGATCCAAAACCTTTATTACCCCCGAAAGGATATCAACAGTAGAAGTTTAATCCCCAACTGCTTTTATAGTGTTCCCCACATATCTTGGGCTCAAGCCTTACGACCAGCTTGCCAAATGTACAAACGGTTTAGATAAAACACATACCTCCCCCGATGGAACCCACAAAATTAGATGACGTCAACACATTAGCCAGATCGGTGGTGTGTGGTACACCAGCCAATCCGCTTCCCAGTTTGGTAGGTCATTCATCTTGTCAATTCATTCATGGCATCAGATCTGAGGTAACCCATACCCAAAAATCTTTTTGAAGGCCAAAAAAGTTTTGGTCTTCATCAAGTCTGCCAAACACAGGTAGAGAAAAAAACATGCCGGAAAATTTAGTTATAGCCGTTTCGAATCACTATTTCATTTTATTTTATTTATTTATTTTGTCTAATGTCCTGTTTATTTTGTCTCATACGTTATAATGAGCTCAAAAAACTGAAGCTAATCCGTGGTAGGTTTGCGTTACCAAGTTACGTGGGCTAACTTGGTGATGTCGAATTTTCCCAACTCACGGATCCATTGAATCACTTGTGCATTTAATAAATTCAACGTCTCGCTATAAAGAGCTAATAACTCCGCCATTGAATCCGCCGGCAACATGGCGTACGGAAACCATCTTGGCCCTTGACGTGGTCTAGTGACATCACGGTGGCAGTTCACTTTTCTTTGGGCCTGTTTGATTTTTCAAATGATACTTAAATACTTTGTAATCCTGCCTTGGACTGTTGCGAAATAAATATGGGGTCCAGTGTTATCTATGCGGCTTATTCACTGACCTGACCTGAGTCCAAAAATGAAGTAGGTACTTAAAAAATGAAGTAGATCCAAAGTTAAGTAGATCGTCGAAATTGAACACTTATTGTTGAAAACTTTTTAAGTCTCTCCTAAATCTTAGGTCTCTCATAAAATTTCGGTCAACCTAATTAATTTATGTTTTCCTCTTATTTGTGTCTGTGTGTGAACATGTTAGATGACCAATAAACATTAATATGGATCTTGAAAAGAAACAACTAAAGGTTGTCATTTCCTTTGGTGTGGGCCAGTTGAGTTTTGGATCCGCCTCGATTTTTAGCTCATGCCCCAAAATGTTTGGGTAAGATGGTTGGCAGGGATAAGTCACATATATCACAGTGAGCCCTACAAATGTAAGTCAGTATTTTTGAACCAGTTTTGGAGGCAGGAATACTTATCCGGGTTTTCAAACAAGCCACTAATAATTACCCTTCTAGAAAAAGATACGGAAAATCAACAGGCAACCCTTTTTGGCCAATTATTTCCATAGCAAAGCAATTTTTGCCTCTCTTTGTTTTTTTTTTTTTTTTTTTTTTTTTTTTTTAATTTATTCCATTTGGGATCCACTTATTGTATGGTCTAGAATAATTCAATTTGTGTATCTTGAATGGTGGACCATCCATCTTTTACATCACCTCACATTAACCGTGCATAATAAAAAGCAACTCAATTCAAAATTCAGGTGGCCCTATCATGGCAGCCACGTAAAATCACACCCGAAAACTCTTAAATTGGCTCAGTGTTAGTGCTATGTACCAGGCTGTATTTTTTTCTTATTGGGTGGCACGGCCTAATTACTTTGCGACTGCCATCTTAACAACACTGCCGCATCAGGAAGGGTACCATGTGGATTGAGTATTACCTCTGAAAGCTTTTGACAGGAGCTTCATGCGACCGCAAGTTTGGTGGGGCCCACTGTGATGTTTGTGAGAAATCTATCCCAACAATCCGCTTTGCCATAGTATGTTAGGAGATGGGTCAAAAATGGTTCCTTACTCTTGCCCGGATGGTAGAATCCCAGGAGTTTCAACTCGGGTCAAGGGTTCCGAGTACCCATAGGTGGTGAATTTTCACCAGCGTGAGTGTGTGAGGGTGTGTGTGCGTGTGTAAAAAATTTAATTTAAAATAATAATAATAATAATAATAAAAGAGAGAGATGAGCCAAACATAAAGTTGATTCAAAACTCAAGTGTGTTGAATGGCAGGAAAAAGTGTCAAGTGAAATGGCTACCATTGAAACCTCCTGCGGTGTTTATATGCCATCGACGTAGTTGATAAGGCACTCTTGCTGGGACGAATTGAAAACACAAAAAATATTAGCTTGAACCAAAACTTCCGTGGCCCCACACATATGTCAACGGTGGACGTTTTTAATCTTATTGTTTGACGGTGCAACCCACTTTGAGGTTTTTTTTTTTTTTTTTTTTAAATAAAATTAAAATTAAAATCAGCCTTACTTGCAAGTAGTACGAAGTATTGGGATGCCTTGCACAAACCTTAGGATCTAGCCTCCCGAAACAAACCAGAATTATGGATAATAAAGCAATGAAATAAATCAAAGCATCAATCACACACCACAACGAGATTTTTACGTGGAAAACCCTCAAAGAGGTAAAAACCACGGGACCTCGTCCAGATCAACAATCCACTATGAAGTAGAACGTTACAATCTTCTTCACTCACGCAGGAGTGGATAAACAATAAGAGAAATAGAGAAAACGGAGAGATCTAACCGATTACGAGGACATAGAAGCGCTGAGAATAGATTGCAAAGTAGAGAACCTCCACGAGCAGAACCTCCCTTCTATAAACTTCCTCTCTCTCTTTCTCCCTCTCTCTCACCTTGATAGCCCTAAAACCTTTAGCAAATACCTTGTAAAGCTTTAGGAAACCCTCTTGCTATTTTGTGATGCCTAGAAAAAACCCTAGGCAACCCCTTTTATAGTTTTGGGAAACTCCTTTCCGCATCCCAGTGCGAAAGGACTCAAATCCGCAGTTTCGCGCAAAATCGCGGAACAAACTGCGTAACCTTCGACTAGTTGAGACATCCCTTCGACCAGTCGTAGGCCCCCTTCGACCAGTCGAAGGTTCCTTCGACCAGTCCAAGCTACAGTAAAAAACAACAAAATTACTCGTTGGACTTTGAGTCGAAGTTTTCGACTCGAACCTTCGACCAGTCGAGCAGGGCTCTCGACCAGTCGAAGATGAGTCAAAATAACCCATCAAATCTCCCCCTTTTTGACCCAGGAGGGATCCACCTTCTTCAAGCCAGCCAGGTTTCTACAAACCTCAAACTTGCCTTGAGCAAAGCCTTGGTCATCATGTCTGACCCATTATCGTCCGTGTGGACTTCTCAAAGCTGTAACACCTTCTGTTCCAAAGTATCCTGATCATCCAGTGATACCGAATCTCTATGTGCTTCGACTTGGAATGCTGACTTGGATTCTTGCTCAAGTGTATAGCACTCTGACTATCGCAATAGACCACGTGCTCCTCCTGCTTTAGGCTAAGTTCCTGTAGGAACCTTTTCATCCAAAGCATCTCTTTACATGCTTCTGTGACTGCAATGTATTCGGCCTCTGTCGTCGACAATGCTACGACCTTCTGTAGCTTGCTCTGCTAAGAAACCGCTCCCCCTGTAAACGTAAACATGAACCCCGATGTAGACTTCCTGGAGTCTATGTCACCTGCCATATCTGCATCTATGTAGCCCTCTAACACAGGTTTTCCGTCACCATAGCATAGGCTCAACCTGGATGAGCCTCTTAGATACCGTAGTATCCATTTCACCGCTGCCCAATGCTCTTTGCCAGGATTGGAAAGGTACCGGCTGACAACACCAACCGCATATGCTATGTCTGGGCGTGTACACACCATAACATACATCAAACTTCCTACTGCTGACGCGTAGGGTATTTTCTGCATCTCTTCCACCTCTTCCTTCGTCTTGGGACACTGCCTGTCGCTCAATCTGAAGTGACCATCCAGTGGAGTACTGACCGGCTTCGCTGCATTCATATTGAACCGCTCTAGGACTTTCTCAATATACCGCTCTTGTGACAGCCAAAGCTTCCTGCTGCTTCTGTCACGGGTTATCTCCATTCCTAGGATCTGTCTAGCCGGGCCCAAGTCTTTCATCGCAAAAGACTTGCCCAACTCCTGTTTCAGCCTGTCAATCTTCTTGATGTCTTTTCCCATGATGAGCATGTCATCAACATAAGCAGCAGAACTAAGAAATCACCGTCTGAGAACTTACGCGTGAACACACAGTGGTCCGACTCCGTTCTGTCATACCCATGCTGTAACATGAACGAATCGAACTTCTTGTACCATTGTCGTGGAGCTTGTTTCAGCCTATACAAGCTCTTCCTCAGCCTACACACCATATGCTCCTTGCCCTTGACTTCGAAACCCTCTGGTTGGTGCATGTAGATCTCTTCTTCCAGGTCACCATGGAGAAACAGTTTTAACATCTAACTGCTCTATCTCCAGATCCATGCTAGCCGCCAACCCAAGCAACACCCGTATGAGATCATCTTCACCACTGGTGAGAATATCTCCTCGAAGTCTATGCCTTTCCTCTGACCAAACCCTTTCACCACAAGTCTGGCCTTAAACCTCGTCTGTGAATTCTTCTGCTCAACCTTCTTCTGAACACCCACTTGTTGCTCAAAGCTTTCTTGCCCTTAGGTAATTTCACCATGTCATAGGTGTGGTTCTTATGCAAGGATTCCATCTCCTCTTGCATAGCTTTCAACCACTCCTTATGCTCGTCGGCTAGGGCCTCAGAATAATCTTCTGGCTCTCCCCCATCGGTTAGCATAATGTACTCATGCGGCGAGTACCTCTTGGACGGCTGTCTGTCCCTAGATGACCTCCTCACCTGTGGCTCAACAGGTGGATCAAGGGGGGCTGCTCCCCTGGTCCATCTTCTGAAGGAACTCCCTCGTCCTCTGCACCTTGCTGTACTCCCCCGTCATCAGGCACCACGGGAGGAGTAATCGGATCCATGTCCTCTAGCTCACCTGAACTAGGCTGGTTCTTCTCTGGCTTACCAATGTCTTCGATACACTGATCTTCAAAGAAAACCACATCTCTGCTCCTGACGAGCTTCTTCTCGGTCGGATCCCATAACTTGTAACCGAATTTTTCATCACCGTACCCTAAGAACACACACTGCCTGATCTTCATATCGAGCTTGGACCTCTCGTCCTTTGGTACGTGAACGGATGCCCTGCATCCAAATACCCTGAGATGACTGTACGATGGATCCTCCAGTCCACACCTTCTCAGGTACTTCTCCATTCAACGGGGCTGATGGAGACCTGTTTATCAAATACACCGCCGTGCGCATTGCTTCTCCCCAGAACGTCTTGGGCAACTTTGCATGGGATAACATGCATCTGATTCTCTCAACAATGGTGCGATTCATTCGCTCAGCTACACCATTATGCGGGGGTCTTGGGAACCGTCTGTTCATGCCGTATACCCTGGGACTTGCAGTACTCGTGAAAGTCGCCAATGTATTCACCACCATTGTCAGTGCGGATGCACTTCAATGGTCTACCTGTCTCTCTCTCGACCATAGCATGAAACAATTTAAACACACCAAAGACCTCGTCCTTGGATTTCAAAGAAACCCAAACCCTCCTAGATGCATCATCTATAAAAGTGACAAAATACAATGCCCCACCCAAGGTTTTTGTCCTCATAGGACCACAAACATCAGAATAAACCAAATCTAATGCATGCACTTTATTAACATGAGAAGCAGTTTTAATAAATGAAACTCTATGCTGTTTCCCTGATAAACAATCAAGACAGGTTTTGAGATGCATAACTGTCACGTCTGGAAGGAGCTGCTTCCTCGCTAGTAGCTGAAGCCCTTTTTCACTCATGTGGCCTAGACGCCTGTGCCACATGTCAATAGCCGAATCTTCCGCTGAGTTCAATCCACCCTTGCACATACTGACACTTGCCTTGTACAAGGTGCAACGCTTCTTTCCTCTAGCCACGATCAATGAACCCTTGATGAGCTTCCATCACCCACCAGCAAACCGGCTTTCATAGCCATCATCATCCAACTTTCCGTCGACATCAAGTTGAGGCGAAGGTCTGGGATATGCCTCACATCCCTGAGAACCAATGTGCAGCCCACATCAGTTTTCACACAAATATCACCAACTCCCACGATCTTTGATACGCCAGAATTTTTCATCTTCACAGTCCCATAGTCACCTGACTTGTAGCTTGTGAAGGAGTCCCTGTGTGGAGTCGCATGAAAAGAAGCTCCCGAGTCTATCACCCAGTCGGTGCCCTGACTCGTAGCCGTGAGACATACATCGTGATCTGTAGAAAGAATAACTACCATGTCGCCATCTGAAGCGACCGCAGTGGAATCTGATTCATCTTCCTTCCCTTTTCCTTTCTTGTCGTTTTTCTTACCATGACATTCATGCTTGTAGTGGCCCTTCTTGCCACAGTTCCAGCATTCAACCTCTTTTCTGTTACTCGACTTGCCTCTTGATTTATCTCGGGCCTTCCCGCCCTTCCTGTTCTTTCCTCTCCCCCGTTCCTGCGTCACACAGAGCCTCTTGCTGAGTAGACCCCTGAGACTTCCTCCTTGTCTCCTCATTGAAGAGACAACTGGTTACCTGTTCCATGGATATCTTTCCGTCTGGCGTGGAGTTACTTAGAGACACCACCAATGTCTCCCAACTGTCAGGCAATGAACTAAGCAATAGTAAAGCCTGCAATTCATCATCCAGGACCATCTTCATAGAGGTGAGTTGGTTCACTATATTACTAACCTCATTCATATGCTCGGCCACAGAACCACCATCCTTGAACTTGAGATTCACAAGTCGCCTTATCAGAAATATCTTATTACCGGCTGTCTTCCTCTCATACAGCCTTATAATTTTAGCCATAGGCTTTCGGGAGGTGGTTTCCGTAGACACATGGTGGAACACAGAATCATCCAACCATTGTCTAATAAACCCCACCGCCTTTCGGTCCATCTTCTTCCAATCATCATCAGTCATATCCTTGGATTTTGCTGATATGCCTGAGATTGGAGAATATAGGTCCTTGCAATAAAGCAAGTCCTCCATCTTAGCCTTCCATATGGTCCAGTTAGAACCATTGAGGCTGATCATCCTTGAGCCACCTTCCATAATTCAAAACCGATCCTACCCGTTCAATGAACTTAGCTCTGATACCACTTTGTTGGGATGCCTTGCACAAACCTTAGGATCTAGCCTCCCGAAACAAACCAGAATTATGGATAATAAAGCAATGAAATAAATCAAAGCATCAATCACACACCACACAAGAGATTTTTACGTGGAAAACCCTCAAAGAGGTAAAAACCACGGGACCTCGTCCAGATCAACAATCCACTATGAAGTAGAACATTACAATCTTCTTCACTCACGCAGGAGGGTGGATAAACAATAGAGAAATAGAGAAAACGGAGAGATCTAACCGATTACGAGGACATAGAAGCACTGAGATGTAGATTGCAAAGTAGAGAACCTCCACGAGCAGAACCTCCCTTCTATAAGCTTCCTCTCTCTCTTTCTCCCCCTCTCTCACCTTTGATAGCCCTAAACCCTTTAGCAAATACCTTGTAAAGCTTTAGGAAACCCTCTTGCTATTTTATGATGCCTAGAAAAAACCCTAGGCAACCCCTTTTATAGTTTTGGGAAACTCCTTTCCGCATCCCAGTTGCGAAAGGACTCAAATCCGCAGTTTCGCGCAAAATCGCGGAACAAACTGCGTAACCTTCGACTAGTCGAGACATCCCTTCGACCAGTCGTAGGCCCCCTTTGACCAGTCGAAGGTTCCTTCGACCAGTCCAAGCTACAGTAAAAAACAGCAAAATTATTTACTGGACTTTGAGTCGAAGTTTTCGACTCGAACCTTCGACCGGTCGACCACCAGCCTTCGACCAGTCGAGCAAGGCTCTCGACCAGTCGAAGATGGGTCAAAATAACCCATCACGAAGTTCCCGTGAAAGGCTCTAGAGCAATCCGCGTCCTCACTATGGCAGTTGTCCCCATCCCCACTTTTCAGGTAGCGGGCCATATCTGAGTTTTGGACCAGCATGATTTTTGGACTCAGTTCGAGGACGTACGGTTTGCTTTCTGTCACGTGTCCCTATCGGACGTTCCGTTCGCTTTCTGTCAGTTGTCTCTATCGGACGGAAGCTGATTGGCTGGTATACCACACACCAGCTATACAGATGGGAATACGGATTCTCTGTTTGCGTCGAGCAGCAAAACTGTGGTTGTTGCAATTTAATTGGACCGTGTGGTTGATGGTGTAATAGGTGTCGTTCGAAGACAAGCTCCGACGCTCCTCTAGCTCCAAGTTGTACGAACGGTTCACGGTTCAAAGGAGATCAAAGTTACATCGCCCCACAACTATGTATTTATTATATCCACACCATTTATCTATTTTTAGATATCATTGTAAAGCATTAGAAAAAAAACATAAAAATCATATACGAAGTTTAAATGGATCATACCAAAAATAGCAGCAAGGATAATGATTTTCATCATTAAAAATTTCATAAGGCCCACCATAAAGTTTATTTTCCATCCAATCTGTTAATAAGGTCACAAATACATGCATGAAGAGGAAAACCGAATTTCATATTGACCTGAAACTTCTGTGACCCCCAAAAGGGTTTCAATGGTAGACAGTTCAATCCTCCACTGCTTTTTGCAGTGTGGTCCACTTGATCTTTAGATCTGTCTTATTTTTCCGCTCAAGCCTTAAGACATGCTCACCAAATGGAAGAATGATTTGGATATAACACATACCCTTTGATGAGACCCACAAAACTTGTTGACGTCAATACACTATATAACTGGGCTGTGGTATAGCAGCCAATCCGCTTCCCCATGGGATATGCCGTGCTAGAATTGACAATGCAACTTATCAAATTTCGAGTCCCACCTAAATAGGGTGTCAATAATAAACTTTCATAATACCAGTGAGTGGATCACCCAAAGTAATAGTAAAAATGCATATTTTGAGAGAATAATGTGATATTGGATAGAAAACAAATTCAACGTATGAATGCAGATTTAAATTAGAATTAAAAACTATAGTTAAGAATTTCACTGCTTTTAAAATAAATTAAGATAAAAGATAAATTAATAGATTGTTTTTTATTGTTGTTGATTTTGATATTGATTGTTTGGTTTATTGGTTGGTTTAATTATTCTTTGTTCATTTATTTTGTTCATTATAGAGTTCTGTTGCAGCTTGTTTTTCCAGATCTTTCTTCCATTACTGCAATGGTTACGATAGTTGAAAAGTTTTTCCATAAATTCTTCTTTTGTTATATTTTCATTTTGTGACTGTTCATCTTCTGTCGGTCAAGCCTTTTTTTGTTTCTTGGCCACTCGTTCCGATTCGGCACACATCTCGACCACTCGTTCCGTTTTTGGACACCTCTCGACCACCTTTTCCGCTTCTATACACTTCTTAGCCGCTTGTTCTGCTTTTGTACTCCTATTGGTCGCTCATTCCATTTCTAGACGCTTCTCGACCGTTCGGTCTACTTTTAGACGCCTCTCGACTGCTCGGTTTACTTTTGGACACCTCTTGGCCGCCTCCTGGATGCCTCTTTGGTTTGCTTTTGAATAACTTTCAGCTACTTCGTCTTATCATCTTAACAGTTGTGATTCCGTAAAAAGCACTCCAAGTATCCTTGAAGATCTTTAGCATGTTATATCTTTCCTATATTATAACCCGCATCCTTTTTCAACTGGGTTTCCCAAGAATCATCAAAATTAGAGTACAACATTGCCCGTACGTCGCTTTGCCCTTGGTAAAAGGTGAATATGATGTTGATTTGTTGTTTGACGCAATAAATGTGACTGCTCAGCCATGTAAAAACATCAATTTCGACAATTTTTGTCGAACTCTGTCATCTTGATCGAAAAACATTAAAGTTCGTCAACTTGGCCATCTTAGCTGAAAATTAATAAATTTGGACATCTTGGTCAAAAAATGGTAAATTCGGTCAGTTTGGTCGAATTTGGCCGTCTTAGTCGAAAAATGGTAAATTCGGCCATCTTGTTCGAGAAACAGTAAATTCAGCCATTTTGGTCGAACTCGGTCATCTTGGTCGAAAAACGACAAATTTGGTCGTCTTGGTTGAACTCCGCTGTCTTAATCGAGAGATAGTAAATTCAGTCGTTTTAGTTGAACTCGGCCCTCTTGGTCGAAAAATAGAAAATTTAACCACTTTAGTTGAATTTGGCCATCTTAATTGAAAAATGGTAAAGTCGGTCGTAACAATGGAGACTGTTGATCAACCCATTCTGATTAGGGCTTATGGTTAACCGAGGTAGTAATACAACCGAGAACTTGGCCTACCACTTTCTAGACCATTTAAATAATTTGGTCACGATTCAAACAACGAGATTTGGCCATCAGAGGTAGTTCAAGGCCTACCTGGTTTTGTCTTCCATGATACAGTAGATTCTCAAGGAAGGGTTGCCCCTCAGGTATACCCTGGTTTCCTTCTTTAGGAACAACATTCTTGACCTCCCACTTTGGTCACCCGAATTCAGCACGTGGCGAAAGATTCCACAGTTCCTATATAAGAATTCCATTGCGAAAGAGATACCCACAGTGTCGAATATGATGTTGGCGCCACAAGTTGTACTGATGATGTTGGTGCTAGATTTCCGACAAAACTAATATTAACTTGTTGTTGAGGTGTCATAGGTGTTTTTTTGACCAAAAAAAGTCATCATGTGATTCATGTTTTCGGTATTATTGGAGATCCATTTGCTTAAAGTTTCAACCCGAACTCATAACTGTTCAACGATATTCTGAAATCCTTTTTGCATATCGAGAATTGCAGCCAATAAAATCTCAAGAGGCTCACCCAGATAAGGATGTCATATCCGGGTTTAATGGAAAGATAACTAGATTTGGTAGCCAACCTAACTGCTAAGGTACTTAATGAACCTGTCTTTGGCTCATGATTCCGAGAAATCATTGCACCAATAAGTGTACTTGTGTCAAAAGTGTTCTTTTTACACAATTGATATAAAAGTAATATTGATGACAGCCAAGTAGCTTTTCCAGTCCCATAGGGCGTGCCAAAAATATTAGTACTTGCCAAAATTGTTAGACGGACGGTGCACAATGATTTTTTATGGAAACAAAGTAGTTTATCATTCCACCTGGTGTGCCAAAAATGTTGGATGATCAATTTACTTTCTGTCACGTGTAGTGTGTGCGGGCGTGCTAAAATCTATAATACGGCTCGATTTAAACCGATCAACTTCGACCCAAAGCGTCGAAATAAGCAGATACGTCCAAATGAACACATATGACTAGATTCTGAAAAGATCGGTTACTCAGCTACTTGCGAAATTTATTAATGATCAGGCGATAATCGGAGGGTGGGCTCTTCCTCCGAAGAGGGGTTACTTTGTGCTTTCCATGAGAAAGGGCTTTCAAAATATTAGTGCAATCAAATAAAAGTAAAAACTCACAATTGATTAGTAGGAGAAATTATAAGAATGCATCTTTTGAAAGAACCGCGTGATACTGGATAGAGAACAAATCCAACATGAGCATAGATTCGAATTACAAATAAAGATTATAGCTCAAAATTACAACTACTTTTAAGATAAACTGAGATAAAATATAAATTGATAGATTATTATTTTTTATTTGTTGTTGTTGATTTTTGAGATTGATTAGTTGGTTTGATTACTCTCCGTTGATTTATTCTACTATGTATAGAGTTATGTTACAACTTATTTTTTTCAAATTCATTTTCTATTACTACAACGGTTATTATAATTGAAAAGCCATTCTCTAGATCTTTTTTTTTGGTTATTATTCTCTTATGTTGATTGGCTTTGTTCCGTTTCTCGACCATTCATTCTATTTTCGTACATATCTCGACCGCTTGTTTTGCTTTTGTATGTCTATCAGCCGCTCGTTTCGTTTTTGAACATCTCTCAACCGGTCAGTATGCTTTTAGACATCTTTGTGCCATGTCCTAGATGCCTCTACTATACTTGATATACTTTTAAATACATCTTAGCCACTGGAACTCCAAATATCATGAAAGATCTTTAGGATGTTGTATTGTTCCCTTGCTATATCACGTGTCATTTTCAATCTATGGTCAGAAAGGTACAAAGACTCCTAGTTATTAGGCTGAGTGAACGTAATACAAAAGCAACATTCGACCCACTTAAAATGCCCATCGGATGCCCTTCTTCATCATTAGTTTTCCGCCTTTTAAAATCGGTATCTTCAAACCCCTCAATATAGACCCTCCAATCCCCGACCCAGTAGGAATGCGTCATAACAGAGATATTTCACCTAAGAAGGCAATAGCTATATGATTTTCCTTTCAAGTTTGAGCCACTTATTATTCTACTTTTGTCGATTTATTTGCTAGTCACTATGGTTAGGATTGATTGATTACACAATGAGACTCACAATTTGAATGGTCTAGATTGCCCACGTGTAAGGAAGATGAGTCACCCTTGTTGAAGAGTGAGATTTGGCAAGAATATTGTAAAACTTTCACAACATCTCATCAGTGAAAAAGGTGGGTCACGCCCGTTATGAAAAATGCCTGATCCTGAGGTTGGAATTTCCAAACCATCAGAACAGCTTTTCAGCATGGTCTCCACTTGTTAAGCTTGACAATCGTCCTTTGTTATGCACAACCTTTAGACCGTTCATCATGTTGAACCATCACGAGAGAGTCACACGGCCTACACCCCGTCTTTCCTGCCTCTCATACCGAGTTATTTCATTGATTGCAAAATGCATGGTAGGAAATAGCCCAATGAAGCGGACGGCAAAGCATCCACGACTTTTACGTCCCTTGGGTTCGTTGGAAGCTGATTGGCTGGTGTACCACAGCTATATAGCTGGTGTATTGACATCAGCAAGTTCTGTGGGTCCAATCATAATGGATGTGTTATATCTAAACCGTTCATCCACTTTTCAAGCTGTCTG
The DNA here is from genome assembly GCA_021015155.1 of Magnolia officinalis. Taxonomy (NCBI): domain Eukaryota; kingdom Viridiplantae; phylum Streptophyta; class Magnoliopsida; order Magnoliales; family Magnoliaceae; genus Magnolia; species Magnolia officinalis. The sequence continues at coordinate 49,156,117 of JAJHSJ010000012.1, forward strand.
AACCCAAAAATAAAACAGATCTAACCATCAAGTGGATCACACTGAAAAAAGTAGTGGGGGATTGAACGTCTGCCATTGAAATCCTTTTGGAGTTTACAGAAGTTTCACTATGAAATTTGTTTTTACTCTTCATCCAGGTCCTTAACCTTATGAACAGGCTGGATGGAAAATAAACTTTACGGTTATGAAAATTTTAGCGTGTGCTATTTGTGGTGTGGTCCAGTTGGTTTTTGGATATGATTCATGTTTTTTGGATAGTACTCTAAAATGATCTCTAAAAATGGATAAACGGTGTGGATATAATAAATACATCATCGTAGGGCCATGTAACTTTGATATCCTTTGAACCGTTCGTACAACTCGGGAGTTCGAGGAGCGTAGCGCTCGTCTTCGCAGGACACGTACCTACTGGTGTGTCGTACACTAGCCGTCAGCTCTCGTCTTCGCAGGACACGTACCTTTCCATTAGCTGGTGTGTGGTGCACCAGCTGTCAGCGCTCGCATTAGCAGGACGTACTTATAACAGTTATATAGCTGATGTGTGGTACACCAGCCAATCCGGGGTTTGTTAGAGCAAAGTTAGCTATGGAAGCACGTGCTCAATAGTTGACTATTGGGTGAAACCACCAGCATTTCATGGGACTACCAAGGAAATTTGTTCCCTTGGGCTTATAATTGGCGGAAGCGGTGGGACCTGCCCTTAAATATGGTCTGACCTTGTACATGGTGGGCCATTTTCATGCGTATATACGTAGGCCTCATCCCTTCTTCCATTCTTCCATGGGGAGCGAAACTTACGGTCCGAACGTCACATTCATCATTTCCGGGAGAAATGAAACAGGTGACTGAGCGTGGGGAAGTGCTCGAGTTGGCCTGTTTGGATGCATGCAGTTTGAGGCTTAAACGCTGTTTGGATTAGGGCTGCAAGTCCAGCGGGTTCAACTTGACATTGGGTTGGGTTCGTGCAGGATGTATTGGGTGTGGTCTGGGGCTTGGGCTATACAAACACCAGCCCGATAAAACTTGGGCTGAACTCGAGTTGAGGTCTTGGGTTGTCCATCCTAATCTAAACTTGATCGATATACAAGTTACTTATAAATTATGATTGAGTGTGGATTGTTTTTATAAATTATAATTGAGTGTGGATTGTCCGTTTTGAAGGCACGTGAAATTCTAATACCGGTCTCATTGGTCCAAGTCATTTCCAATGACTCAAGATACATGACTTTTAAAGGAGTAGTTGTCCTATATTTTAACTTGTCTGTTTAGAAAAAATGAAATTCTTTATGGTAAATAATTACATATATAATTAATAAAATTATAGGTATAAAAAATAAGACATGTATTGAAGTATAATATATTAATGAAATAACAAAAATATTAGTATATATCTACCGACCAATTAAGAATTTTTTACAACTTTCAGCCCTAGCTTGGATTAAACACAATTAATCTCGTTGGGTTGGATGTACTTTGCAAACCCCATCTCATCTCTCTACTTGGCAAAGCAAGCGCTAGACCACCCAATCGGGATGGTTTTTGCCGAGCCAACCTAAAAAAACAGGATTGAAACCTCTTTTTTCGAAAACCCCTTTAATGGAGGTTCATGAAAAAATGGATGTCCAATATTCCTTATAGAAGATAGGTCCAATGACGGATGTGTAGGATCAGCCGATTGGTGTGCTTTTTGGGCGGTAAGATGATTCAAATGGGTGATGGCATGATGCTAATGCAGACACGAGTCAAAGAAGTTATAAAAACCACATCTGTCACATATGTAAAGTATCCAAACCGTGCAAAGGTGGGACGCGCCATGATGACAACCAGATATGAGTATCTGGCCAATCAATGGATAGAAAATGGTACATTCAATTTACTGGAGTGGCCCACCAAATGATCTAATTGGCCTTATTTTCATATGAAAGTGATCATCATTATGCAGCCCACCTCTTCCTTGGATTGATATTCTACACGTTTTGCAGTAAAAAATGGCTGTATTTGGTACACCCACCCATGTCTGATAATTTCTCAGACGCGGATTCCCTGCGTAAGGCTTTTTCACGAAGTTCCTGCACTGGGACGAAGGTGGGGTCCACTATTATGTTTATGAGAAATCCAACCTGTCCATCCATTTTTTAAGCTCATTTTAGGACATGCGATTAAAAATTAAAAGGATTCAAAACTCAACTGAGCCATGCAACATGAAACAGTGGGTAAAAGAATTTCTACCATTCAAACCCTTCTAGGCTCCGCATTGATGTTTATACACCATCCAAACCGTTTATAAGGTCTTTTTTTTTTTTTTTTTTAGTGGGATGAAGTGAAAACACCAAAAACTTAGACCCATATAAAACGTTCGTGGCCATATAAATATTTCAACGGTGGTCACTAAATCTCCAATGTTTCCTCTCGCGTGGCCCATTTGAGTTTTGGATCCACCTTAGTTTTGGTCACATGTCCTAAAATGAGATCGAAAAAAACGGATGGACGGATTTGATTTCTCACAAACAGCATAGTAGGCCCACCCAGAATCCTTGGCAGGAGTTTCCTGCCAAAGCCTTTCGCCGGAAATCCGCATCCTAATTTCTGGAAACGGATTCGCTACTTCCCCAGCCACCAGCCCGGTGGCTGATGGTCGGTGCTCCGTGGTCCCACCATGATGTTATGTGCTTCATCCATTCTGTTTATCCATTTCTACAGATCATTTTAGGGCTTGATACAAAAAATGAAGGATACAAATCTCATGTGGAGCACACCACAGGAAAATAATAGTGATTGGATATCCACCATTAAAATACTCCTAAGGCTCACTGTACTGTTTATTTGACATCAAATCTGTTGATTAGATCATACGGACCTAGATAAAGGAAAAAAGCAAATATCAGCTTAATCCAAAACTTTTATGGCCCCCAAAAAGTTTTTAATGGTCATTCAACACTGTTTCCTGTAATGTGGTCCACTTGAGATTGGGATATATCTCATTTTTGGTCTCATATCATAAAATGATATTGAAAAATAGATGGACGGCATGGATGAAACAAATACATTATGGTGGGCCCACAGAGCACTGGTGGCAGTTGGAGTAGCCAATCCGTTTCCCTAATTTCTCCCCTTCTTAATCCATCTTTCCCAGTAAAATCCTGACAGGTGTAAATTTCAGGACTTGTTCACTGCTGGCACGGACACGTCATCAAGCACAGTGGAGTGGGCCCTAGCGGAACTCCTACGTCATCCTAAGATCCTAGCCCAGGCCCAAGCCGAGCTAGACTCAGTAGTGGGCTCGGCCCGACTCGTATCAGAAGCCGACCTGGCCCACCTGCCCTTCCTAAACGCCATCATCAAGGAAACCTTCCGGCTCCACCCCTCAACACCTCTCTCCCTACCTCGCATCGCCGCCGAGGACTGTGAAATCAATGGCTACTTGATCCCCAAGAACTCTACACTCTTGGTCAATGTTTGGGCCATCGCCCGTGACCCAGCGGTGTGGCCCGAGCCACTTGAGTTCCGTCCTGAGCGGTTCCTCCCTGGTTCACCTCATGTCCACATCGACATCCGAGGCAATGACTTCGAGGTGATACCGTTCGGAGCGGGCCGGAGGATATGTGCCGGGATGAGCTTGGGCCTTCGCATGGTCCACTTCATGACAGCAACCTTGGTCCATGCATTCAACTGGGCCTTGCCAGAGGGCCAAGCGGCCGAGAAACTAAACATGGATGAGGCTTATGGGCTCACCTTGCAGAGGGCTGTGCCCTTGACCTTACGCCCTCTGCCAAGGCTAGAACCGCACGTGTACGGTGCGACTCAGTGTTCTTGAATGCACGTAGCTATTTTTCAGTGATGTTTGTCACCTGCTCTATTAGTGTGTACGTGTGCGGGGTGTTTTACATGTTGATATATTCATCTGAACCGCATTTTACATTTCCTTAGAAGAATAAGATACTTTGGTGTAAGTTTGTTGCCTAAGGGAAATTTGCTTTACATGCTGGGCTGGCCAGCTTAGTGGGCCGGGCCTGGGTTCATTGTGGCCCTCTTTTTGAACTGTTTCGGCCGTGTGTCATAGGCCAAGCTTATTCGAACATTTGCTGAGGGGTTATTGTTTATGTATGATTCAGATTCAAATCCAAGATTCGAATATCAGGATCATCAACGAAGCATGATTATAAAATTATACCTTCCATATGGTGGGTGAAAACCATCCACTGTACAGTATTGTGGTACAGGGCAATTGTACCCTAATATACAAGGGCTTTTGTCAAATCTATGGATTAGACCCGGCAAATTTATATATATGGGAAAAGTTCTATGCGGTTGAGCTCATCGGAACTTCCCACGAGGTCGAGCTGTGTGTACCCACCGTGTTGCGTGTTGAACATCTACCCCATCAGTCAGATGCACCATTCCATTGTAGGCCTAGGCCTTAAAAATAAAGTCAATCTATGACTTGTGTGGGCCACACCACATACAAAAGTTGAGAGGGGTTTCCCTCCATTAAAACATTCATAATCGTTTGTTGGGCCCACCGAGATGTGGTTCACAAATCCAGCCCATCCATTATGTGTCCCACTTGGATGAGGGGTCAGACCAAGTTTAAGATGCATCCAAATTTCAGGTGGGCCCTACCAAGTGCTTTTATATGTTTTAGGCATGTCTTCACATGATTTTAGATGGTATGGTCCACCTGAGTTCCGTACACGGCTGATTTTGGGATATCCTATAATTTAAAGGGGACTCATCAAATGCATAGTGTTGATGTTCGACATACATCATGGTGGGGCCCACACAGCTTGACCGCATAAGAACCTTCACCCCCCCCCCCCCCACACACACACACATAGAGAGAAGAGAGAGAGAGAGAGAGAGAGAGAGAGAGAGAGAGAGAGAGAGAGAGAGAGAGAGAGAGACGCTCAGCTACGTAACGGTTCACACGTCATTACATGCGAACCTTGTTATCAACCATTGGATAAGGCAGACGTTTTGGATGAAAGCGCTCTTATGCGCGAGTTTGAAAGAGTGACTTTCCTTGTCTGTCACGCTTCTTCACCCTATCTATGGAAGCGGATAGCGTACCGAGTAAATCAGTACGCTATGCGTACTAGTAAACTCTGTGGGGTCCACCGTAATTTATGTATTTTATCTAGTCTGTCCATCCATTTTACAAGATAATTTTAGGGCCTTCGCTAAAAAACGAACCATATACAAGGCAAAAATGGACCACACCATAGGAAACAGTGTGAATTGAATTTATACCGTTGAAAAATTCTTGGGGGCCATAGAAGTTTTGGATCAAGATTATATTTGTTTTTTCCCTTCATCCATGTTTTTAAAAAAAAAAAAAATCTTATGAAAAGTTTGGATGATAAATAAACATCACTGTGGGGCCTAGAAACGTTTCAACGGTGGAAATCATTATTTCCACTGTTTCCTGTGGTCTGGTCCACATTGAGATTTGTATAAGCTTCAATTTTGTGCTCAGCGCCTAAAATTAGATGAAAAAACAAATGGAAGGTGTGGATAAACCACATAAATTCACAGTGGGCCCAACTGAGTTTACTCAGTACGATAAGAGCACACTGAGTAACTCAGTACACAATCCGATTTCCTATTCTCTAACTCTCCAAAGGATGTGGCGTAAGCCTTTCACATGAAGTTTTTCGCTGGGATGCTAGGTGAGAATCATTGCCATCGTTGCTTCTTGTGGTGTGGTCCACTTGAGCTTTGAATTTGCTTAAGTTTTGGTTTTGTCTCTAAAATGATACGAAAAAATGGATGGACGATGTGGATAAGACCTATACATGATGGTAGCCACTCAAACCTCTTGCCCGTTACCAGCTGGAGATGGGAGAGGGTAGGATGCAAGATTGAGTCCGTCCAGAGAGGATGAAGATTGCGTCCTACCTCTGGACGCGGAAGTTCCTAGGCAAGGATGCTAGGTGGGGCCATAGTCATGTTTGTGAGAAATCTACTTCGGTCATCAGTTTTTTGAGCTTGCTCATTTTAAGATGTTAGACCAAAAATGAGGTGGATCCAAAATTCAAGTGGTCCATGCGAGAGGAAACAGTGTGGATTTAGTGAGAACCATTGAAACATTCTTGTGGCAATAAAAGCTCTCTTTGAAGATAAAGTTTTTGTATTTTCAGTTGATTCAAGTGGTAAAGACATTATAAATGGTTTGGATGGCATATAAACATCAAGGTGGAGCCAGAAAGGTTTCAACGGTAAGTATTTCTTTCCCCAATTTTCCCTCTCGTGTGGCCCACTTGAGTTTTGGATCCACCTCATTTTTTCTCTCTTGTCCTAAAATGAGCTTGGAAAGAGGATGAACGTGAAATGGCGGTGAAGACTGCACTAGTTGAAGTCAGAATATGCCAATATGTCCTAGAGGGGGGTGAATAGGACTTTTAAAAGTTTTTATGATTTATTTAAAATCCTATCACACTAATCCTAACAACAGACACATATTAGGATTACTCAAAAGTAACTCTACTGGCTTCTAAGCCTGGTAGACGATCCAATCACAAACTGCTTAAAGAGTAAACATATGAAATCTAGTTCATGATGGATATGACTGTGTAGGTGTGTGTGAGGAGTGATCAGATATTCAGATATGAAAGTATTAAAGCAAATCACTCAAACAAAATAACAATGTCAAACACAGTCATTTTATAGTGGTTCAACGATAAGTCTACTCTACTCCCGGTAACCGTACTCAACCCTTGAGTGTACCGGATTTCACTAAGGAGGTTTCACATGGTTCACCTCTAACCTAAGGTTTTAAATCAGGTTCACCTTCAACCTTTACAACCTACACTAAGGCTAACTGTTTATGCTCTCACGAGCAAGGGTCAACACAACGCACCCACTTTTAGGCATATTGGCCAAGGATCTTTTATAAGACCCTACTGGAGGTTTTTACACGGTTGACCTCAAACCCTAAGGTTTTACCCGGTTCACCTAAAACCCAGAGTTTTACTGGTTCACTCCAAACCAGATGTTTATGCTCTCCACAGAGTAAGGGTCCACACAACGCACCCACCACGTACACTCCCGCCGGAGGCCTCCTTAAGGACTTCAAAGGGTGAGAACCACTTAAGATCCAATCCTAGAAAGGAATGATCACAAGTGTCCTCTTGGACTCTGGATACTTACAAATAAGCTGATGAGTCCCGTTTAACACAATGCCGAAGATCTCCTCTTCCTTGTTGACGAATAGTCTTCTGCTCCCTTGAACCGCAATACAGAGTGATGTACCAATACTTGGCTTCGGGTTGGGTCAAAGATATGATGGAATTCTACTCTCTAAAGATTTTTCTATAGAGAAGATAGAGTAGTTCCAATCATCTAGGCATTCAAGGCATCCCAGCTTAATGATTTGTCATTAAGGTAGTAGGTGGAGGATCCTTGAATGCGGAAGTTCATTCCCTAATCCACTCTATTAGATATCAATGATGAGGGTGGATTGGAGGATGAACTCTCTTGAGAGAAAGGGCTTTGGATATAAGATGTAAGTTAAAACACACAAAAGCTCTCTCTATTTTCTCTCACAGTAACAAAAGACAAGTCCTCTATATATAGGGAAAAAGTTCCAACGGATATAAAATGGTCACATTTATGATAGAGTTCGATCTCATCGAGTAGGTTCGATATCATTGAGCGTATACTCTCGATAGCATCGATGGTCTGCTCGATGACTCGGACTCAATGTCATATGCTTTTAAAACTCTTTGTCAATTGGTCAATGAATCGAAACTATTGTCGATGTCATCGGATTTCGAACTCCGATTCCATCAATGACAAGTTCGATCCATCGACACTTGAAAAAATGAGAGAGACTTGACTTTGAAATATTTCAGGTTTTCATGAATGATCGGGGAACCATCGAGATCATCGGAATTTGAATGTCGATGATATCGAGATCAGAGTCGAGGCATCGATAAATCCAGCTAATTTATCTTTAAGCTCGCTGGACAGTTTATGACCTTGTTCGATGCAATCGACTTGGTGCCGATATCATCGATATTTGAATATCGATTCTATCGAACGGCCCTCGATCATAGTTAAAAACGCCCTGAAATATCTGCTATGAGAAATGCGCGCCCATTATCGATATCATCGATGGACCTCCGATCTTATCGATATTTGAATTCAGATCATATTGGACGGTCATCGATATATCGAAGGAATTTGAGATTTTCATTAAAAAACAGGGGCGCTAAAAATCTGCCTGTCAATCTTATCGAGCCACTCTCGATGGACTCGAGATTTGAATATTGATAATATCGATATATGTATTGATATAATTCGTCTAGATATATTGTGAAGTTGCTAGACATATTTAGTGCTTATATCGATGATATCGATAGGTGTATTGATACATCGATAAATCCGTCCAGATGAATATTTAGTTGCTGGACACTTTTGGTCCTCACATTGATAATATCGTTAAGGTATCGAGGACATCAACAGTGCAGGTCGATCATATCGAGGGTGCTTCGATAAAATCGACAAGGCGAGAAAAACTTAGAGATTTTCCTTTTTCGAAAAAAGTTTTCTCACCTTAAAACCCTATGATTTCTAACTTATTTTTAAAGGTTTTTCTTTACCTGGTGTTTTGGGTCATGGGATGTGAGGCTTTAGATTCACCTGTGACGAGCTTGCACACATCCGGTTGAGGCAGACGCTTGAATTGATCTTTCTATCGAGCTCTGTAGACAGTCTGACCCACCACTCACGTAACTTGACAAAGCAGGGCACTTTCAGAACGGAGTAGATTTCCCACAAACATGGCGGTGGGTCCTGTGACGCCCCGTCACTGTTGCACACGTGGGCGGATGCTGATGTGGGCGGGGCCTAAAAAGGGCCTAGGTGAGCTACCAGTGGTTGGTGGGCTATTGTGTTGGCAGGCTACTGTGTACACAGTGGGGCGGAACCTTGTTCCACATCAGAAGAGTTGTCTGAAGTAACGGTGGTTATATGTGTGGTTCGGACCTTCCTTATACGAGGCCTTTTGGGGGCGACCCTGAGAACAAAACTGTGCGGGTCTAGTGGGACCCAGAGCGGACAATATCGTATAGTGATGGTCGGATCGTTACAGGCCCCATCCAGCATCCATGCGCAGGAACTTCTTGTTGAAAGCTTTCCCAGGAAATCCACGTACCTTGCCCCCAACTGGAAGCGAATTGCGTACTGAGTAACTCAGTACCCTAAGCGTACGGAGTAAAACCTGTGAGGCCCACTGTGATTTATGTATTTTATCCAATCCGTCCATTCATTTTAACAGATAATTTTATTGCATGAGCTAAAAAATAAAGCATATAAAAAGTTGAAGTGGACCACACCATAGAAAACAATATGAATTGAATGTCTACCATTCAAAAATTCTTAGAGGCTAAATAAGTTTTGGATCAAGCTGATATTTGGTTTTTTCCTTCATCCATGTCTTTTTTGTCTTATAAACAAGTTGGATGACAAATAAACACACTGTGGGCCATAGGAAGGTTTCAACGGTGGAAATCATCATTCCCGTTATTTCCTGCGGTCTAGTTCACTTGAGCTTTGGATATGCTTGAATTTTAGGCTCAACCACTAAAATAATCCGGACAAACTTATTGACGGGGTGGATAAATCAAATACATTCACGGTGGACCCAACTGAGTTTACTCCGTACAATAAGAGCTGAGTAACTCAGAACGTAATCCGATTTCCTCCAGCTCGGAACGTGCAGGAGCTTTGAGTGGCCAGAGTGATTTATGGGTTTTATCCACATTGTCCATCCATTTTCCTTATCAATTGAGGGCATTGAAAAGGCCGAGCTAAATATCCTGGGGGGGGGGGGGGGGGGGGTAATAAAAGGACTATGCCAAATTAAAAATAAATATGGAATATAAAAATAAATAGCACAATCAAATAATAAAGAAGCACAAGTAAATAGCAACCTCAAATGCACTAGTCTTGAGAGGTTGATACAAACTTAGTTCTAAGGATAACCTAACACCAAAAACCAAAGGCTTATGGCAGGACAACCTTACTAAGTATTACAACCAAAGGCTTATGACAGTATCAAAAACCTAAACCAATAAAGAGGCAAAGAAAATAAACTAAGTATTACAACATTCACCACAAGTGCATAAAATAAATTACACCATTCACCACAAATGCTCAAAGTAAATTACAACACACATAAGCACATTCAATCATCCACCACAACTCCAGGAATTATAACGGTTCATTTGTGTGTACACCAACTGTTAGAAAACAGTCACACAACTACTCCACTCCCAATATCCACACCCACGGGATATTGACTTTCACTATGAAAAAGGTTTTTCAAGGTTCACCTTAAAACCTTCAAAATTGTGTCTTTAGATGGGCTTACACAATTACATAAACCCTTGTAACGTTTCGAAAAAATTCGTACAAAGACTAGAGTACCACCTCAGGCAGGACCGTACTCTGTAGAAATTTAGGTGAAAATTAATTAAGTATTGAACTAAATTAACCAGTGGATTTAGCTGAACCACTATTTATACAAACGGCAAGACCCAAAACCACCAAAATCACTGACCCAATACTACTTAAAAACCTAGGTGAAATCTTTAAAGCCGGTTGCTTTCGGGAGCACATTGAAACTTCGTATCGGACCTGGACCACGCATTGAAAGTCCGATAACCGCGAAACTATAAGGTTATGACCATCTTATTGGGCTTGACAACCATTGCGGGAATCGAGCCCAAATAGTATCCAGAAACGCACAACTGAACCCTGAGTAAGGTGTGTGAGAAATGCGAATATCTTTAGAAAATGAACCCGAACTTAAGTGAATTGGGCTGTTCGCTTGTGGACGAAATGGAAGATTTCGGACCGTCAGTTTCTGACCGAACTTCACCCATGGATCAAGAAAATTTCCCTGCACATATCGGTATACTTGTGGCCCTGATCGAGTGACAATGACCATTGATCTGATACAGGTCCTCCATGGTCAATCCTCTAATCCGATCATACCGAAATCATAACCTGGCTTAGATCCATGGTCAGGGAACTTGGTCCATGCCGTAGGTGAGTAATGGACCTCCAGATGAGCTCTGTTTGCCCGAAACAGACGCCCTTTGGTTATAACCTAAGTATACCATGGCCCTGGGGCTATTGACATCAGTTCTGGGCCTATATAATGCCCTTAAACCACCCCACTCCTCTCTCATACGATTTTCTCTAACCCTAGGAGAGAGAAGAGAGAAAATAGGAGAAAAGAGTGAGGAGAAGAGAGAGAGTTTAGGAGATCGTTGCTGGGATTCACTTCCACTACTCCACGCATTGAATGCCGCCCCACCATCCCTACATGAACCATTTCAACGACAATTTGGGTAAGAAATCCAAACCCTAACGCCGTAGTTAAGGTATAGAATAGTTGTTTGTCAACCTAGCTAACAGATTTCCTGATTTAGGTACCCGTTGTGCTGTATTTGGGAACGTAGGATTCGAACCGAGTTTGATACAGTATACCGACGAAAGGTGCGAACTATAAATGTTTAGGTTATGGTTTTCAAGGCTTTCAATGTCAGTAATGATTTATGTCTGACTTGATTGCTGTCATATGATCTTAGTTATGACATATTCGATAAATTATACATATGTATAAACTACGTGAATATATAATGCAGTCCATGTGTTTGTTGAAATGTTTGAATGAACTTGCAATTATGATTTATGCTTGCCATGACTATTAATTTAGAATTCATGTTTATTATATGTATGATAATATCTTTGTGAAAGTGTAATGCCCTGAAAATCGGGGGTCAAGTAGCAACTCAACCTTCGAGTTCCAAAACATCACTTATGCAACATAAATGCTTATGATTGAATGTTGTCTGTGTTAGTGCATTAATCATGAGTGGGATTATACCAAAATAGTAATTCATACTCCAGATCAAGTTATAAAACGCAAGCGGAAGACTAAAAGATGTATATAAAAGTATATAAAGCCAGAAACGGTCGCAATCGGTCTCCAGAGTATGAACACTTTACTGAGTCACCATATACATGTATTAGTTTCAAAATCAAAATGCCAAAAAATGGTACAACTATAATGATAAACCCTGTAGCCCCGTCATCTGAATGGCCTAAGCGAAGCCTTCAGAGAACTGCATGTAGGAGAACTCATCTTGATCATCATAGTAATCAGGCTCAGCCTCCTGCGTCTCGTCGATACCTGCATCTAAGACAGAGTCTGGTGGGTGTCTAGAACACCGTCCCGTAACGTGGGAGTGAGTAGCTAACTCAGTGGAACAATAAAGCATAGGTTAACATGTTATCAATTCAGTCAAGCAGTAATGATAAAGCAGTACAATCAAACACTCCTAAATACTCTTATTAATGCAAGTATGAATGCAGTCATGATACATGCCCTCGCAAAACCACCCTCATGCGACACCATCTTACGTCCGCGGCATGCGTTCATCCCTCAGTGCTCCACAACGCCAGGCACATGCAGTGCTATGTTATGAGCGTGATTATCGAGTTATTATTAGTCCTTTTCATACAGCAGTATTGGGAAACTAAGGTACCTCTCTTATATCATTCCCAAACAATGATCCATTCTAGGGTCGTCAGTCCTAGATAATCTCATACGATGATGCGGTTCTAGGTCGCTGTAAAGGGCTACCAGGGCTGTTACCCGCACTCGTTGCATCGCTCCCCCATCACCTTATCAATACAAGCCTAGTTTATACTCTATTTACTACGGGAAGGCTCGTCGCCTCTCCGCAGATTCAGAGTATACTCGAGGTCACTACAAAGGGCTGTCAAGGCTGTTACACGCAATTGTTACACCACCCCCCCATCACCTTATCAGTGTAGGCCGACAACTCGAATACAGTGTCCTATACCACTGTATTCGGCTCACGAGTTTGGGTTGCTCACTGGTCACTATGAGGAGGCACATCGCCCCAGCGTAGGCCGACAACTCGACCACGGTGTCCCATACCACCATGTCCGGCTCATGAGTTTTAACGGATCGAGGTACCAAGGTTAAACGGGATTTCACCGGTGAGTTTGGTACCTTAGGTTCAAGCAGTAACGTCCATACATGGTGAACATACAATGGGCCATTCGGGTTACATGACGGGATCGACTAGCACGAGCACACATTGCATCGATCGACATGAAGTGCGTGAGCACTTCATGTGGCCTAACCACTGCCGACGACCAACGTACGACTCGGGTTCGTCAAACACATCAACGTGGCGAATGAATCTCAGCCACGAACTCAGGGCCGATTACTGATTGCCTGGACTATAGCCTAGTCCCAACTACATTCAATTGCAATAAGCTAGCATATGAGATACTCAAGCAGTAATGGAGTAGAATTAAATCATCACAATCACATGAGCATATGGTGAAGTACAACACAAACATGATTTCATACACATTTATATCATAACCAAAACAGACATCATAATGTAGACGTACATGGAGGAAATCATACACATCATTAAGGTAGTCGAGATCTACATCTCAACCCTCATACAAAATACCCTTTAGCAATACTTAGCACATTCAGATATTTCTACAAACACTTATAATACATACATCATCATACATGAGGTGTGTTGTTTACACATACATTAGGCTAAATCCTTTCACTAGGGAGTTGCCCTGTAATCCACATGCATATACCCACGTCGGATAATCATGGCATGCATGAATCCGGATCTCATATTCATTTAAGCATTTCTACAAACACTTGGGCTACACACTTTATCACATATAGCGTGTATTTACCGTGACGTGATTTAGGGCAAGTCCTTTCGCTAAGGAGTTGTCGTACATGTATCAAGCATATATATACGACAATTAATCATGTTAGTCACACATCTGAATTCCATACGTATACAATTATTTCAATACATACATAGAATACATTATATTACACATAGTTCATATATAACTGAAACATGAAACGGACGACGCATTTTGCATGTGAAATAACACCCATAACAAGAATAAATCATTAATCGACATTGAAAGCCTTGAAAACTATAACCTATACGTCTAAAGTCCGCACCTTACGCCATAGAAGCGTAAAGAACTCGATAGAATCGATAAGCCTTTGTCTACGGTGATTTGGCAACCTTCAACATGACTCAGATTAGTTATTTCACAACTCACACTACTTGAAACTCTAAAACAGGTTAGGGTTTAGTTTTCTTACCTAAGAACGAAGCCGAAATCGCCGGAAAAGTAATTAGATAGCGATGGTTAACCACATAGATTGGCAGGGTAGAATAGCAGGAAGATTCTCCCACTTCTCTCACACTTTCTCTCTTTTCTCTCTTCTCTCTCTTCTCTCTCCTAGGGTTTCTCTCAAATTCGTATGGGCTGAATGAGAGAGGGTTTAAGGTCTTTATATAGGCTAAAAACTCACCAAATTAGACCCAGGACCAAGGTATACTTCAGTTATAGCCAAGGTAGGTCTGTTCCGTCTCAACGGAGCACTTCTAGAGCCCCCCTTGAGCCAAAGGTCGGACTTAAGCTCACTGACCTTGGATCTAGGTCGAGTTAAGTTTTCGTTCCAGTCGGGTTGCCAGATCATACGTGATGGACTAGTTTCAGTTCAACGGTCACTAAAACTCGATCGGGGTTACAAGTACACGGACATGTGTATGAAATTTCTCCTGATCCGAGGGTGTATTTGGGTCAGATTCTGACGGTCTAATTGCTTATATCAGGCCCGCAAGAGACAAGTCTCAGATTACTTAAATTAGATTTAATTTCTAAAGAAACCTACATTTTCTCACACTCTTCACTCCAGGCTCAAGCGAATAGCCGTGGGACACTATCTGGATTTGATCTCCGAGGTGGTTATCAAGCCCAGTAAGGCGGTCCTAATTCTATAACTTTGTAGTATTCGGACTTTCGACGTACGGTCCAGATCCGATACAGAGTTTTTATGTGCTCCCGAGAGCAACTGGGTAATGAGATTGATCCTAGATTTTAGGGTAACCATGCATCAATGATTCTACAAGTTTTGAGTCTTGTAGATCGTATTTAAAGTGATTCAAGCGGATTTCGTGGCTAATTTAATTTAGCTCTTAGTTAACTTTGTCTAATTTTTAAAGGCTTTGATCCTGAGTGGGTTCTGCCTGCGGTGGTATCGGGTCTTTGTACAGGATTTTCTGAGTCGTTACAGAAAGGATTTGCCATAATATAAGCCGTAACTAATTTAGTCTATGTATGTAGTAATGTGTAGTCTAAATGTTTGATAAAATGTCTAAATGAGAAAATGTTGATGGTTGGTATTTATTGAGTGTATTAAGATAGGATTTTTAATTTCCTTAATCATATGTATAGCTTCTTTCGTGAAATCATATCGCCGCTATGCGATTTATGGATTAAATACAAGTGCTTGGCGACAAGTTCAATGTGTTTGATAAAATGCTCAAATGAGTGTTGTATTTGGATTGTTTGTTAAATGCTCATATGATTACCACATGTATCTACATGCTATGTCTGAGTAAGTTGGGACTACAACCTACTCCAGGCAATCGGTAACAATTTCTTTTTGGGTGGCCGAATTAGTCTCGCCACATTTGATGCGTTCGGTGAACCCGGGTCGTTCGATGATTGTCGACAGTGGTTAAGCCACATGGAGTGCTTACGCGCTCCATGTTGATTAATTCAGTGTGCGCTCGTACCAATCGAACTTGTCTAATAAACCAATTGACCTATTGTGTGTTTATCATGTATGGACACTACTGCTTGAATCTAAGGTACCACTTACCAATGTAATGCCCATTTCAACCATGGTACCACGATCCGCTAAGACTTATGAGCCGAACATGGTGGTATGGGACACCGTGGTCGAGCTGTCGGCCTACGCTGGGGTGACGAGCCTCCCCGTAGTGACCAGTGAGCAACCCAAACTCGTGAGCCAAATTCGGTGGTATGGGACACTGTATTCGAACTGTCGGCCTACGTTCAGGTGACGAGCCTCCCGTAGTGACCTCAAGTATAAACACTTGAAATTGCCTATCCACTGCTTTATTAGGGGTGATGCCCTTCAACTTGCCTATCGTATGTGATTAACTAGGATTGACGACCTTAGATGGATCCCTGCTTGGGTTAATGATATAAAGGGAGGTACCTTAAGTACTTGACTAACACGACCATGCACCGCATTGCATGTGCTTTGGCGAGGAAGCGCACGTTTAGGGAGTTTGCCATGCACGAATGGTTGATGAAGTCACTTGAGGGAGTGTAGGCGAGGGCATGTATCATTACCGCATATCATCCCTACATTAATAAGAGTAGTTAGGAGTGTTTGTTATATTGCTTTATCATTACTGCTTGATTGAATTGATAACATGTTAGCCTTTTTCTTATAGTACCACTGAGTTGATCACTCACTCCCACTCTGGGACGGTGTTTTAAAATACCAACTAGACTCTGTTATAGATACAGGTGGTGAGGATGTATATGCAGTGGAGTTGGACTTCGTAGATGAGGAGGAAGAGTTCTCCTATGTTTAGATCTCTGGCAGGTCTATGTAGACCTCGTGCTGCTTCGATGGGATCACAGGGTTACATGGATTAGTTGAACATTACATTTTGATATTTTGTATATTTTGAAACAAAACATGTATAAATTCAGCCCGATAATACACTCATACTCTGGAGGTTGTGAAACATGTTTATACTTTATATATCTATCTCAGTCTTCCACTTGCTTAATTACATTAACTCTAGAGTATGATATAATGATTTGGTATAATTCCTCTCATGTTTAATGCACTAATATGAACAATATTTAAATATCATTATCTATGTTACATAAGTGATGTGCTGGATCTTGGGAGTTGAGCTTTGTTCGACCCTCGAAATTCGGGGCGTTACAACCTCATACTCTGAGATTTTCTGGATTACCTCAGACAAAACAAAAAATGAGATTTTCCTGGCACAACCTCACAAATCACAAAAGATATACAAAATGTAAATGGTACTATTTGGAAATTCTCCTTCTGAATAAGCCCGGTAGAACCAATCCAATGTAGACGAAGATGTTCAATGTTCAGTCTCACAAATGAAAGGTTCTAAATCTAAATGATTTTTAAATTAATTCAGCTTGGGCTAGCTTGATTTGATTTTGATCTCAAAGAAGGTAAAATCACAATTCCCTTCTTCAAAGAAATAGAGTTGAATGGAGATCACAAAATCAAATACAAAAAGCTATTTAAGAGAATTTAAAAGGAACACAATATAACTTAACAAAAGCAGGAACTTATCTCTCAGAGTGATGGCTTGATATTTCTTGGAATGAATGAAAAACTCTGAGATTCGTCCTCTATTTATAAGTGAAAATACTGTTCTCTCGATTGGTCTAAGAGTCAGTTTCGACTAGTTGAAGGACCAACCAAAATTTAAAACTTCAGGCACGATAAGATAAGGTCGTTACTCGACTGGTTGAGTGGCTTGCTCGATTGGTCGAGTGGGACCAAAAAATCTTATTGGACTTTGAGTCGAGCTTGCATGACTGGTCGAGTACTGTTCACTCGACTGGTCGAGCAGTCTCCACAACTGGTCGAGGGTCCAACAGAAAATTCTAAAAATTCACAACAAATTTGGACTGGTCAAAAAACTCTTGGACTAGTCGAGCTAGAGCTTGGACTAGTCGAACAAAGACTGGGACTGGTCGAGGAAATGATCTATAAACTTATGAAATGACCCACATAGCATATGTAATGAATGTGACCATACCTATGGTCAATCTAGGGTCATCTATACCTTGTTTGTAAGTTTGAGCAATTGAAACATCGTTCGCTCTGCAAATGCACACACTTGAAATACTTGAAGCTTATCTTCAAATATTGAACTTGAGCTTGAGTAAAGACTTGAGTTCTTGAGACTTTAAAATACTGAACTTGGAGATTATACTTGAACTTGAGCCTTAAACTTGTACATGTACTTGAGCTTGAAGTCTTGAACTTCGACAACGCTTCTTCAACTTGAATACACAGCGAAGTTCGACGAAGACTTGGACAACTTTTAAATGCACGAAGTTGATCTAATCATCTCATCAAAACATGATACAGATTCTAAATGATTTGGCACAACAAAATTTGACAAACCTGGGTTCTAGATTTTCAATATAGCATTTACAATCTCCCCCTTTGTCAAATTTGTGACAAAACCAAATAAAGAATCATGCACTAGTTATGACAAAAAAAAATCATGCACAATAAAGAATCTTGCACCACATGTGCAACAAATACTCTCCCCCTCAATCCATTACTCCCCCTCAATCCAGGCGAGGTGATATGTAGAACCTGTATAAGACAAATACATGTCTAATCCAAAAAAAATACCATATCTACAATCACACATCCCCAATCATCATAAATTCCTGAAAAACATTCCACATTTCTCCCCCTTTTTGTCACAATACGACAAAGGAAAGAAAAACAATCAGATGATATAATCAAAGACATAGGAGAAGGATAAGAAATAAGAAATGAAATCATAAACATGATTAGTAGAATATATTCAGGAAACATAAAGTCATGCTCACAAGCCTAAATATTATCCAAGTTAAAAGTTAATAGTTAATACATGCACAAAACAAACAGAGTCTAATCAGAACCAGAAGAAGGAGCAGGAATAGAAGGATCAATCTAATGTAATCACTTGTTGTTGCGCCTAAGATATTTGTGCATATATTTGAATTGAGTTTCCTGGGATACATGTAAACCTTCCACCTTTTCCTCTAAGGTTCGCAATCGCTCATCAAAATCAGAAGGGTGAAAGTCAGGATCAGCCTCAGAGCCAGATTCCAATTCATTAAATAGATCATCCATATTAACATCATCAGGTGGTAAAACATCTTCTTCTCCAGCTTCTTCAGCATCTCCTGCATCATCCCTATCAACTTGGCCGGGTACCAACCTCAGATTCATCTTGTTAATGTTGGAATTGTTGAAGGGTAAATGGTTAATAGGAGCTTCTCCAACAGGCATAACCACAAGACTATGAGTAGCTAACGTGGTCATCAGAAATGAAAAAGGAATATCACTATGGCCAGGATGGAGACAAAACTGAATAATGATATAACAAATAAGAGAAGGAAGACATAATAGAACACTAGAAACAACCGAGTGAAGTATGCGAGACATGAAAGAAGTTAGCTCAGTTTTGTTACCAGACCTAGGATACACATTAGAGATGAAAATACGATGAAGAATCCTGTATCTGGGTAACATATTTTTAGAACTGAGCGTAATACCGGAATTCCATTCCGCATTCATGTTGCGCAACACTCTAGTTAGCATACGTTTTTCAGATTCAGACAGTCTCGCAACTAACATAGAGATAGGTATTCCTTCATCATTCACAGGAATATACATCAAACCAGATATCAAGTGACAATCAACATCAACTGGACCTTCTCTAGTTGACACAGTAAAAGTTAAATTCTCAACAGAGAAGTCACTTATACAAGCAAACATGGCCTGTGCAATGGAACGGTATGTATGACCGCCCCAATTCAAAATGTTAGCCCATCCTACAACTTCAAGGAGGGGAACAATATTGAAAGGACTCAAATGATTGAGTTAACTATCCGCTCAATAATTACATTGCAGAGACGAATATCCCGCACATATTCGGAGTCCTCTTCGGGTGGTTGAAGAGTAGGCACCGTAATCGGTGTGGAACGAGAAGAAGAGGGACCACGAGAGGATTTCTTCTTATATCTACTCTCCATTACACAATACAAAAAAGAAATGCAAGAGAGGAATTGAGGGTTTCTCCCAAATCAGATTTTAAGCTAGAAAATCCAATAAACCACAAGAAAACTTGAAATAAACCTTAAAATCAAGGAAATGGAAGTGCAAAGATCTTAAATCCAAAAGGAAAATGAAAAAAAATGCTCTAACCAAGTAGCAATCGAAGGTGGGTTCGACCGGTCGTGGAAGGGTTTGTTGGAGAAGATGAGAGAAATGAAGAAAAAGTTACTTTTTGCACTTAAAAAACCCCCAAACCCGAGCTACTCGACTGGTCGAGTACATACTCAACCATTCGTGTCACGACTGGTCAAGTGTGTACTCAACTGGTCGTGCAACCTTAAAAATGTCCATTTTTTAACAATTTTTAATTAAAATTTTTAAAAAAATAAACACATGTAATATAGTGCAAGCAAACACAATTAACTCAGATCACATTACACATACCAATATCTAATTTCTATTTAACAAACCTATTTCTGTTAAGTGGTTTTGTGAAAATGTCCGCAAGTTGATTTTCTTTTTGAACATAATCCAATGAAATAATCTTATCTTATACTAATTCACGAATATAATGATATCTAATGTCAATATGCTTAGTTCGTGAATGCTGGATTGGATTTTTAGAAATGTTGATTGTGCTAGAATTATTGTAATATAGAACCATAGAATCTTGCGCAAATCCATAATCATTTAACATCATCTTCATCCACACAAGCTGAGTGCATGCATTACCAGCTGCGATATACTCAGCCTCAGCTGTGGAAAACGATATAGAACTCTGTTTCTTACTATGCCACGAAACTAGACAGTTCCTGACATAAAAACATCCACCGCTGGTAGACTTATGATCATCAATATTACTAGCCCAATCAACATCCGTATAACCGGCTAATTGAACATTAATATCATGGGGATACTAAAGACCAAGATTGGCCGTACTTACGACGTATCTCAAAATACGCTTAACAACAATCAGGTGGGATTCTTTAGGGTCAGATTGATATTTAACACAGATTCCTACGCTGAATACAATATCAGGTCGGCTCGCATTTAAATATAATAAACTACCTATCATACTGTGATACAACTTAAGATTTACACATTTATCTGTTGAATCCTTAGAGAGCTCAAGTGTCGTACTTATAGGAGCATTGAAGTTTTTACCGCTCTCGAATCCAAACTTTTTCACCAAGTTTAGAGCATACTTGGTTTGAGAAATAAAAATTTCATCTTCAAGCTCTTTCATTTGCAGACCTAAAAAATAATTTAGTTCTCCAACCATGCTCATTTCAAACTTAGACGTCATCAAATCTGCAAACTCAATAGACATGTTAGAACTAGTAGATCCATAGATAATGTCATCAACATATATCTGTACTATCAGTATGTGATCATTGTGTTTCTTTACAAACAGTGTCTTATCAACACTTCCCATTACAAAGTTATGACTTAGTAGAAACTTAGTCAATTTCTCGTACCATGCCCTGGAAGCTTGTTTTAATCCATAGAGTGCCTTTTTCAGGCGATAAACATGATTAGTATGTCTAGGGTCTTCAAAACCAGTAAGATGTTCAACATGTACTTCCTCATGTAGATCACCGTTCAAGAAAGCACTCTTGACATCCATTTCATAGATTTTGAAAATTTTGTAACAAGCAATGGATATGAACAATTTGATAGATTCAAGACGAGCTACTGGGGCAAAGGTTTCATCATCATCGATGCCTTCTATCTCAGTGTACCCTTGTACAACTAGTCTAGCCTTGTTTCTTATAATATTACCTAATTCATCAGACTTATTTTTAAAGATCCATTTAGTTTCAATAATATGTTTATCATTAGGTCTAAGAACTAAGTACCATACATCATTTCTTACGAATTGATTAAGTTCATCTTGCATAACCATTATCCAGTTTTCATCAGCAAGCGCTTCTTTTACGTTAGCTAGCTCAATCTGGGATGTAAAGTACACATAATTACAAATGTTTTCTAATTGTCTTCGAGTGCGCACACCAGTGAGAGGGTTCCCAAGAATTTAATTAGTTGGATGGTCTTTAACTGACCACAGTTCAGTATCATTTTGATTAGATGAAGAGTTTGGTTTATCAAATAAAGAGACTTCATCATCTTTTGAACTTGAGACAGGTGTATTTAGGTGACATCTATAACCACATTAATGAACTCCTGAATTACACCGGTCCTCTTGTTGAGAACGCGATACGCTCGACTATTTAGCACATATCCTAGGAAAATATCCTTGTCACTTTTAGTGTTAAATTTTCCCAGATTTTTTCGGTCACGTAGAATATAACATTTGCTGCCAAAACTCGAAAGTATTTGACTGTTGGCTTCTTATCGAACCACAATTCATATGCAGTCTTGTTATTTGATTTTCTAGTATAAACACGGTTAATAATATAACAAGCCGTGATCACTGCTTTAGCTTAAAGATTTTTAGGAAGTTTCATACTGTTTAACATCACATTAGCCATTTCTTGAAGCACACGAATTTTCCTTTCAACAGCCCCATTCTGTTAAGGTGTCTTAGGAGCAGAAAATTCATGCAATATACCATGATTGCTACAGAACTTCTGAAAACCGCTATTGTCAAATTCAGAACCATGATCACTATGGATTTTAGAGACATGTGATTCCTTCTCAGTTTGGATACACTTGAATACCCTTTTCACTTCATCGAGAGTTTCAGATTTTTCTCTCATAAAAACTACTCATGTATACCTGGTAAAATCATCTACTATTACCAGAATATATTTCTTACCTTCTCGACTCTCTGTTCTAGTTGGTCCAACAAGATCCATGTGGAGGAGTTTATGGGGTTTAGATGTGGCATTGGAGTTCACTTTCTTGTGATCACTCCTAGTTTGTTTTCCAATTTGACATTTGCCACAAATTTTATCCATTTTCTTTAACTTGGGTATACCTCTTATTACTTCACCTTTGCTCAGTCTATAAAGATTACGGTAGTGTACATGTCCTAGGCGTTTATGCCATAGTTCAGTCTCATTGGTTTGGACCATGTAACACGGTAACTTAGACGAGCTTGAATCACTGACTATATAGCAGTTCTTAGATGTTCTACGACCAGTTAATAATCACAAAACTGTTCTCATTAGAAATCTCATACCATTGGTTGGTGAATTTGACGCCATATTTATTATCACAAATTTGAGAAATGTTTAAGAGATTATGCTTAGGGTCCTCTACAAACAAAACATTTTCAAATAGAGGAAGATTAAAGAGTTGAACCGTACCTTGGCCAGTAATCCTGCAGTTGCTACCACCACCAAATGTGACTGAGCCATCAGCCATTCTTTAAGATTGGTGAACAAATCTTTGTCACCTGTCATGTGTCTAGGACAACCACTATCTAGGTACCACTTTGATTGACTCGAAGCCTTGAAAGCGGTGTGGGCAACTAGACAAGCAACCTTGGGGACCCATTTCATTACTGTTTTGGGTTTTGGAGCATAGTTGGTTATTCTATGCTTGTAGTTGTTGTATGTTCTACCATTCAAGTTAGATTTTAGAAGCTCCTTGAGTAAATCTATAATGTTCTCAGCTAAGGGGTTATGATTCTGATTTCTATAATTGATATGGTTGCTTTTATGTTTTATAGCCTGAAAAGTTTTAGGATTTTTGAAACTATTTTGATTCAGACTTTTCCCTTTTGAGTTAGAGGACTCCCCTTTGACAAACTTAAGAGGAGTGGACTTACTTTTAGGAGGTATATTCTTATCATAGCCCAGACCAGATCTATCGCCACATTTCCTTGATCCGGTTAGTAGTTTTTCTAGTTTAGGATCACCCTGGGCATACCTACAAGTATCCTTCAAACTCAAGAGAGAAGAGACTTTTAGTTTTAGTTTTCCATTTTCTGATTTAAGGTTTTCAATCTGGGATGTTTTGAAATCTAAATCACACTTGATTTTTTCAAAACAATTTGAAAGGTGCGATTTTTCTAAAACTAGATTATCAAAATTTTCTTTTAGTTTTAAAAACTTTTCTTTTTGAAGTTTTAGTTTTACAGCTATCTTGCAACTTTCCTTGTATAGGGCATTATAGGCATCTTGTAAATCATCATCATTTTCATGGTCGCTTCTCAGATTTTCATCATAAGTTGAATTACAACTGTCTGAGGAAGTGACTCTGGCTAGAGTCATTAAGGCCTTGACCTCATTAGTAGACTCGGGTTCAGAATCATCTGACTCTAAAGAAGCTTCAGAGCAAGATGATTTATCCCATGTGGCCAACATACCTTTCTTCTTAGGTTTGTCCCTTTTTGGACATTTGTTTGTCAGATGCTCGTATTCATGGCAGTTGAAACATTGACTGTCTTTAATAGATTTTCAAGTTTTAGATCTAGTCATTTTCTTTTAAGAAGGTTTTTGAAAATCTACCCTCTTTTTGCTTTCAAAATTTTTATAAAACTTCTTGGCTAATAGTGCCATATCATCTTCAGAATTTTCACAATCAGAATTACTTGCTTTATCATGAGAAATATTTTTAGAAGATTTAAGAGCTATGGACTTACTTGTAGGAGCCTTAAAATTTAACTCGTAGGTTTGTAAAGAACCAGCAAGCTCTTCAACCCTCATATTATCCGTATTACGAAGTTCTTGAATGACAGTGACCTTAGAATTGAACCTATCAGGCAATGAGCGCAATATCTTTGCACAAATTTTACTTTCTGGGATACTATCACCATGACCCCACATAGAGTTGACTATGTCATTTAACTTAGTATAGAAGTCCATGAAACTTTCACTTTCTTCCATATGTATCTCCTCAAACCGAGTGGTGAGGATTTGAAGTTTAGATTTCTTGACAATAGTCGTACCCTCGTGTGTCATTTCTAGCATGTCCCAGGCTTGCTTTGCAGTATCACAAGATAAAATTCTTTTGAATTCATCCGGTGATAGTGTGCAAGTGATTACATTTAAAGCCTTTGCATTGGCAGTACTCTCATTTTTCTGAAGTGTGGTCCAAGAAAAATACGGCGTTACCTTTATAGTTTTGGATCCATCAGTGTCAGTCACTTCAGTGGCAGGAGGGGTCCATCTATTCACTGTGGCTTGCCACACGCTCTCATCTATGGACCTTAAAAAGATCCTCATTTTGGCTTTCCAATAGGCATAATTGGAGCCATCAAAAGGTGGAGGCCTAGTAATTGAGAAGTTATCAAAATTTGACATCTTATAAGCTCAGATCAATTAGCTCAGGAAGTGAATCCAAATAATAAAAAGAGCTATTAGGCTTTAATACCACTTGAAAAGGCCGAGCTAAATGTCCTAGAGGGGGGGGGGGGGGTGAATAGGATTATGACAAATTAAAAATAAATGCGGAATATAAAGATAAATAGCACAATCAAATAATAAAGAAGCACAAGTAAATAACAACCTCAAATGCACTAGTCTTGAGAGGTTGATACAAACTTAGTTCTAAGGACAACCTAACACCAAAAACCAAAGGCTTAGGTAGGACAACCTTACTAGAATGTTTGTAAGTATCAAAATCCCAAACTAATAAAGAGGCAAAGAAAATAAACTAAGTTGTTACAACATTCACCACAAGTGCATAAAATAAATTACACCATTCACCACAAATGCGCAAAGTAAATTACAACATTCACACACATAAGCACATTCAATCATCCACCACAACTCCAGGAATTATAGTGGTTCCTTTGTGTGTACACCAACTATTAGAAAATTGCCACACAACTACTCCACTCCCAATATCCACACCCACGGGATATTGGCTTTCACTATGAAAAAAGTTTTCACATTTGTGTCTTTAGATGGGCTTACACAATTACAAATGAAATTGCGGTGAAAAACGTTTTAGTTGAAGTAGGAATATGCCAATATGTCCTAGAGGGGGGTGAATATGACTTTTAAAGTTTTTATGGTTCATTTAAAATCCTATTACACTAATCCTAACAACAAGCTCATATTAGGATTACTCAAAAATAACTCTACTGGCTTCCAAGCCTGGTAGAGGATCCAATCACAAACTATTTAATAGGCAAACAGTATGTAAACTAGTTTATGATGGATATGACTGTGTATATGTGTGAGGTGTGATCTTAGATATTCAGATATGAAAATATTAAAGTAAATCACACAATCAGAAGAATAACAATCTCAAACATAGTCATTTTTATAGTGGTTCGACGATCAGTCTACTCCACTCCTGGGAAACGCACTCAACCCTTGAGTGTGCCGGATTTCACTATGGAGGTTTCACAGCGGTTCACCTCAAACCTAAGGTTTTAAATCAGGTTCACCTTTAACTTTACAAGCTACATAGAGGCTGACTGTTTATGCTCTCATGAGCAAGGGTCAACACAACGCACCCATTTTTAGACACACTGGCCAAGGATCTTCCATAAGACCCTACCATAGGTTTTACGTGATTTTCCAAAACTCGAGGTTTCACACGGTTCACCTCAAACCTAAGGTTTTGACTGGTTCACCTTCAACCAGATGTTTATGCTCTCCACAGAGCAAGGGTCCACACAACGCACCCACCACGTACACTCCCCCCGGAGGCCTCCTAGGAGGGCTTGAAAGGGTGAGAAACACCTAAGACCCAATCCTAAAAAGGAATGATCATAAGTGTCCTCTAGACTCTAGATACTTACAGATAAGTGGATGAGTCACATTAAGCACGTTGACAAAGATCTCCTCCTTTGTTGACGAAGAATCTTTGGTCTTCTTGATCTGCAACTCAAAAGATGTACCAATGCATGACGACGGGTTGGGTCAAAGTTATGATGAAATCCTACTCTCAAAAGATTTTTCTATAAGGAAGATAGAGCGATTTCAATCATCTATGCATTCAAGGCATCCCAGCTTCATGATTTGCCATTAAGGTAGTAGCTGGAGGATCCTTGAATGCGGAAGTTCATTTCCCAATCCACTCTATTGAATATCAATGGTGAGGGTGGATTGGAGGATGAACTCCCTTGAGAGAAAGGGCTTTGGGTATAAGATCTAAAGTTAAACACTTAAAAGCTCTCTCTGCTTTCTCTCACAGCAACAATAGACAAGTCCTCTATATATAGGCAAAAAGGTTTCAACGGATATAAAACGGTCACATTTATGACAGAGTTCGATATCACCGAGCAGGTTTGATATCATCGAGCGTATACTCTCGATAGAATCGATGGTCCGCTCGATGACTCGAACTCAATGTCATACGCTTTTGAAACCTATTGCCAGCTAGTTGATGAATCGAAACGATTGTCGATGTCATTGGATTTCGAACTCTGATTCCATCGATGAGAGGTTCGATCCATCGACACTTGAAAAATAAGAGAGACTTGACTTGAAATATTTCAGGTTTGAATGAGTGATCGAGGGACCTTCGAGATCATCGGAATTTGGATGTCGATGACATCGATAGCTATGTCGATGCATCGATAAATCAAAAGGATTTTTCATAAAGCTTGCTGGACAGTTTATGTCCATGTTTAATGCAATCGATACGGCATCGATATCCTCGATATTTAAATATCGATTCTATCGAGAGACCCCCAATCATAGATAAAACACCCTGAAATATTTTGCCAGAGAACTTGGCGCTGAAGACTGATATCATCGAAGGCCTACCGATATCATCGAGGTTTTGAATTTCAATGGAATCGAGGAGGCATCGATATATCGAAGCTTATATGATATTCTTTAAGAAAAATAGGGGCGCCAGAATTCTGCCTGTCAATACTATCGAGTCACTTCCGATAGACTCGAAATTTGAATATCGATGATATCGATAGGTGTATCGATACATCGATAATTCTGTCCAGATATGTATAAGGTTGCTGGACATATTTGATCCTCTTTTCGATGGTATCGATGGAGCATTGAGGACTTGACAGCGTAGGTCGATCATATCGAGATGTGTATTGATAAAATCGACAGGGCAAGAAAACTTAGAGAATTTTTTTTTATTTTGAAAACATTTTCTTAACGTAAAAACCCTATGATATTCTAACATTTTTAAGGGTTTTAGTATACCTGGTGATTTGGGACAAGGGATGTGAGGCTCAGATTTACCTTTGGCGAGCTTGCACACATCCGGTTGAGGCAGATGCTTGAAATAATCTTCCTATCAGGCTCTGTAGTTTAACTGACTCAACACTCACGCTAATTGACAAACCGGAGCACTTTCAATCTCCCCCTTTGTCAATTACATGACAAAATCCCAAAACACCCTAGAGCACTAGACAAACACATCCTAAATTGTGTGTACATGTATTTTACACAATTTTACAATTTCTATTGAACCCATGTACATAGCCCAATATCTGCACCCCCTAACTATAAACTCCCCCTCGCTTGATGCAGTTGCTCCCCCTAACACCTGCAACATTTTCCAAGTAGATATACAATTTTCTGTACGGGGTGTTTGGACTGTTCTCCTCCTTTTTGTTAGTCATTGACAACGATATAGCAGTTGATATTGACTGAAGCTTGAAGTATTTGGGAGAACCATCATTCAGAGGAGTATGCATATGATAGTTAGATATATAATGGTCAAACAGCTGCTGAATCAGGCATCATTTTCAGTGAATATATGTGCATAGCAGACAGAAATAGAGCAGTGATGTAGCAGTTAGAATATTCATTAAGGACATCACATGCATTCCATATCCGAAACTAGATAAACCAGGGGACCTTTAAAGCATAAGTATGGCAGTAAAAATATGAATTATACTTAGCCATAACCAAAATTATCTAAAAACATATCTATACTGCCCAAGATTGGCAGTAACTTTACAGTTATCCCAACAAAAATCACCAAGCCCATTCATAGGTACAAAAAAAATGTAGTGATAGAATTTGCACAGTCAGCTCCTACCGACTCCGAGAATCACCATGTGTGAGCAAGTCTACCACTTTCTGATTTGTTTGCTGGAGAGCATCAACTTTTTCTTCAATCATGGTGAGATGTCTTTCACAGTTGTAAAGACACTCCTCCATACTTGTCATACCATTCAGTAGGTGACGTTCGAGGTGATGAGTTTGGCGGTTTGTGATAGACTCCGGACTTAGCAGTGGCGTTCGATTGGATCCCCGTGGACATGAGTGATGAGCACATGGAGCAGCCAACTGCAGGGGAGCACTATTCTTGGGAAGGGCTGAACTAAGACACAACAGTTAAGCCACCTGAGCCGCATCACTATCAAACCATGTCTCTGGATAAACTGTATCAGATGTGGCAGAGAGACCAACATGATGAGCTAGTTTACAAATGAGTACAGGAAAGGTTAGTGTATCCTGATGGTTGCCTTGAATGATACGAATTAGCCGTTTAAGAAGAAGCGTTGGGAGGCACACCTGAACTTCTTAATACACATCATACAACACATTCAGCACAAAGGGGGAAAGATGATTACCATTCATATCACAAGGATAAACATTGGACCCAAAGATGCTATGGTGGATTTTGAAAGTGGGTCCAAGATGATTAATATGAAGGGAATTATCATCGTTCCGAGAAATAGTAGTTCCCTGACATAGTGCGCGAGTTACCTCTCCCCAAACGCTTAGACCATTTAGATTCCGACTGGTAACTGGAATGCGAGTGACCTCTAGATCTAGAAGATTAGTCAAAGTGATGGGAGTGATGTGCTTGAAGTAATGCAAGAATTCAATTTGAATGCATGGTGGATTATCATGAATAACATGACATTTACTGAGGAAGTCATGGATCACCCCTATTTGATAAGTACCACCAAGATTTGGAATATTTTGCCATCTTATTACTTCTAGAAGGAGGTCCACTCCAAAAGGCCCAATGACACTGTTAAGAACCAGACGTTCAACAATAGTGACAGGATGTCTTACCATTGGAATGAGTTGATGCATACTGGGTTGCTTGGCTTTTCCTTTTGAAGATTGAGAAGGAGACTTACCTTTCCCTTTGTTCATGATTTTTCAGTGTAAGAGACAGGTAAAGGTAAGGATGGGCAACAAGGGGATTTTAAAAACTTTGGGAAAGAGGATAAAATTCTTCTGGCTTGACCGAAAACGAGATAGACTTGGGAATGGAAGGATAATACCAATTTACGAGGAGCTTCCGGGACCCACCGATGGACTTCCGGCCGAAGATTCAAGCAGAAAAGAATGGAAAGCTTTTTTTTTTTTTTTTTAGAAAAATAGAATTTTTCTGCTCGACCGCCTTTTATCGTCCGGCAGTCTTCGATTTTATCAAACTTACTTTCGATTATATCGATGATCCTCATTCAATGTTTATCGACAATAGGTTCGATAGTAGTCTCGATCATGTGACTTTCCACATTCTGAAGAGATGTCGATGATATCGACCATGATCGATTAATTGGGAATGACATGTCGATAGACATATAAAAGATGAATATTTTTCATTTTCAGCCTTCAGACGCCCTATCAAGTATACTTTTAATATTCTTATGCATTAACAGTATACACCACAAAATTTTGTACAAATCAAAATTATAAACATAAAAATTTTTATATATAAAGAGATTGAGACAAGAGATCTCAGATATATCATTAAGAGCTCCGCAAAAGTTGCATCATTTCAGCAAATATCCAGACCTAAATGCATGATCTGGACTTGTTTTTCTCTGTTCAGTACTTTTAGACATCAGTCCTTTCTATGCCTCTGATAATGTAGTAGTGGTTGCTTGTGCAATGACCTTTCATTACTGATTTTCCTGATTGGTTTAGGATTTCGCATTCTTGTCTATTGAATTTGACCATATGTTCATTATCACAAATTTGAGATATGCTTAGGAGATTATGTGCCAGACCTTTTATGCAGAAAGCATTCTCATTTTCAAGTAACTTAATTCCTTTTATGATTCCCTGTCCAATTACTTTAGCAGTAGTTCCATCTCTATAGGTGACTATCCCATTATAAAGATTCTTATAGTTTAAAAGAAGGGACATATCTCCTGTAACATGTCTCGAGCAACCACTGTCTAGGTACCACTTAGGGTTATTGCCTGTTAAGTGATTTGAGTGAGTAACCAGATAATTTTTCTTTTCTTTAATTATCCACTTTGTGATAGGGTTCTTATTTGCAGTAGATTTAATTTTCTTATTTGATTCAACTACTTGATTAGTTTCTGTGTTGCTACTGGAGGCATTAGAGTTTTCAAGTATTTGTGTTTCATACCCAGTTTTAGCTCTAAGTTTCTCATACTCTAAGCCATTTTTGTTATTTCCAGATTTTCCCGTACCTAAGAGTTTTTCTAACTTCTCACCACTCTCGGAAAACTTACAGTTTAGCTTGACAATTTTTCTGGACTCTTCTAGATCAAACAGAAGTGTATGATTTTCATTTTAAAGGAGCATATTTTTGTTTTTTAATTGCTCCACCTGTTTGTTTAGTTTTTCAGACTCGGATTTAAGAAAGGAGTTAATTCTCTCAAGTCTATCATTGCCAGAGTGATATTGCTGTAAATCATTGATTAGATGTGTATTAATTTCTAGAGTTTTATCCAAATCTTTTTGCAGCAATTTTATTTTGTTCTCAGTTACTCCAAGTCTTTTAACCACTTTGATGCTATGGATATACAGTTGATTGCAAGCATCTTATAGTTTATCCTTTTCTTCTTCTTTCTCTTCTCTAGTTTCCTCATTATCAGATGGAAATGATTCAATGGCTTGCTGTTCCTTCTCGTTCTTAGATTCTGTCGGAATGATTGAAGCAGTGGAGACCATGAGAATTTTCAATGATTTCTGATCTCCATCGCTTTCTGAGTCACTAGATTCTGAATTTGACTCTTCAGTATCATCCCATGTGACAGCCATTGCCTTGACCTTAGTTTTTCTGTTTAGGCATTCGGTTAATAGGTGTCCATACTCCTGACAGGCATAACATTGTGGTTCCTTGGTTCTTTTACCAAATCTGCCTGTCATGCCCCAAACTCGGAAACCGGGCTCACAAAACTCTCGATTGGCGAATCCGGTGCCGACAGCCTCCGTAGAACCCCATTCTCGGCTCCCAGCTCCCATTCGCCAGGTTCCGATCCTGGGA
Organism: Magnolia officinalis; assembly: GCA_021015155.1. Lineage (NCBI taxonomy): Eukaryota > Viridiplantae > Streptophyta > Magnoliopsida > Magnoliales > Magnoliaceae > Magnolia > Magnolia officinalis. The sequence goes on from JAJHSJ010000012.1 coordinate 49,187,936, forward strand.
TGCTACAATGAGGATTTTCAACATCAGTTTGATTCGTAGTAAGCATAACCAAAGACATAACCCACAAACAACAACCTAAAACTCCATCACATTTCCACTATGATAAAAAACTTTACAAGTACAATGAGTATAAAGGGAAATACAATGATAAAGGATAAAAATCTCCAAGACGATCTGCCACACGCTCTAGCCTCAGCACTGCTGCGGTCCAACGTCACCTGGATGCAACGGTCGTGCATAAGCTTATAGAAAGCTTAGAGGGTGGTGAAAGTGTGTGCATAAGGTAGTAATGCAGTTATGCAGTATCAGAGTAATGCTGAACATGATGATGAATCCATGAATACCACTAGCCGTACCAAGGCTATGAGATGTAAGGCATGAATGATGTCGGTCATACCAAGGCTATGCGATGTAAAGCATGAATGATGTCGGCCATACCAAGGCCATGCAATGCGAGATGCAAATCAAGCATACGAATCCTCATCTAAGTCCACATATCAATACGGCTCAACTCTAGAATATCACCGGGGTCTAGTACACTCTAAACCAGATTGTCGCCTCATCGCGCCTAGCTTTGCCCCCTCACCGCAATAAGGTAAGTGGAAGAGACCTCACTACCCGCCTGCCAATATCGGGCTCGGTTCATCGATAGCGGACCAATTCCTTGAGCTGGTCAAACTCAGCCCAGGTTTGCTCCCTTCACTCAGGCGGGTGAGGCCGCACCCCCTTCCAACCGACCACGACACAGTGGAAAGCGCGGCCTTCTGGTAATCAGCACTCTGTGCTGCTGCACCCACTTGGTCTAGACGTTGGAGCAACCTCTTGGTACCATAAAGGTTTAGGGACTTTCACCCAGGGATATCTATAGCACCCCATGTAGAACAAGATTTCTGGTATCCAATCCTGCCAACCACGATATGCCTGTGGCGGCTATGGCCCTGATGTCGCTAGGGCGTATAGTACACATGTCACACGATGCAAGATGCATGAATCACACAATCCATTCATGCAGCAATCTTGCGCGTATCACGCGCTCATGTAGGGCAACTCTGCCTATCAGGGAGCCTATAAACAATTTGATCCAAGGCAGGTGTCATGATCAATCACTCATCTCATCACAAGCATGCAAATGATGCATATGAACATGTATTATGCTATTATGTTGTCACACACTCGTAATCGGTATCGATAATCGGTGTCAGCCTCGAAAATCGACACCGACAATTGAAATCAGAAAACGGAATCGGTCATTGAAAGCGATAGCTGGAATCGATCAATCACATACGGCGATGCCCACTTATTTGGGTTAACCCATGAAGAGAATGGCCTAATAAGGCATAAGGGAAGGTCACAATGAGGACATCTAACCATCATTACCCATCAATGTGGACGTCAAACCATCATTGCTCCCAAGGCATGACTGCCAAAAACATCATCACATACATCATGGTGGAATCTCAATCAATGGGCCGATTCTAATGGGCCGAATCAAATGACCGAGTCAAATGGGTCGAATCGAATTGGGCCGATTCAAATAGACCGATTCAAATGGGCCAAATCAAATCGGCCAACCAAATGGGCCGATTCAAACGGGTCGATTCGAATGGGCCGAATCGATGGGATAATCAAATGGGCCGAATCGATGGGCCTCATGAATATCAAATTGGGCTCACCCTTATGTATATTCGAGATTCAACCTATTCACAAGTTAACATAGAGATCAAAGAAGTAGAAACAATATTGGGAACTACGGTGGCCCATAGAAGTTTGAACGGTGGATGTCACGGTCCATTATTTAAATGGTGGGGTCCACTTGAACTTTATATCTGATTCACTCATTCTCCCATGCCATAAGATGATCTCATAAATGGTTGGACGATATGGATGCAACACATGCATCATGGTGGGTCCATAGACAGACGGCATGGATAGAATAGGTGGGGCCAACATGCACCATGGTGGGGCCATACATGGCACCGCCCAGATGGATGGTGCAGATGAAACACGTCTGGTGGGTCCCACCAAATAAACAAATGAATGGACGGCATGTGTAATACACACATCATGTGGGACCTACAGATTGCTGACGTTCAAAGAGAGAGAGACAGAGAGAGAGATAGAGAGAGAGAGAGAGCAACATGTGGTGCTTTTTACTTTTTCTCTTTCCTTTTTTTTTTCTCTCTGTTTTTTTTCCTGCAACCAAAACAGAGGTGGGTCCACATAGGGCCCACCCTCATGTATTATATATAAATTATATAAATTATATAATATATATGATATAATATATATGATATAATATATAATATATATATATATATATAAAAGAAAAGAAACGTCCAGGCCATCCACGGCCTGGACGGTCATGTGGATCAAGGGGAGGCCTCACACGTGGGGTGTGTCCCACCCTCAGATGGATGGTGGACACAATACATGCATTATGGTGGGGCCATCTTGTACGGATGGACGACGTGGATGGGTCCCACGGACTCCACAGTAGTACACACTTCACCGTTAGCCACTCCCTACTAGGGAATCCAAGACCTCAGCGTTGCAACGAGGTACCTCCATTCAGTCTACTAGTTGAACTATGGATTTGGCATGCACATGCACTAAGGAGGGCCCCACATGGACGTGGGTCCCACCGTCTAGGGGCTGTGGACAGTCTGGATAAAGCCCATGCATCATGGTGTGGTCCATCCAAAGGGTGGAGGATGTGGATGGGTCCTATGGACCCCATGTCAGTCCACACCCATTGTCAGCACTCCCACGTCAGTACACATACTCCACTGTCAGCCATACCCTCTGCCAGTTGTCCATGGACGGACGGTGTGGATGAACACCCCATCAAGTGGGTGTAACGCCCTAAAAATCGGGGGTCAAGCATAAACTCAACTCCCGAGTTCCAACGCATCACTTATGCAACAAAATGAATGATGATTGAATGTTGCCTGTATTATTGCATTAAACACGAGTGAGATTAAGCCAAAACAACATATCATACTCCAGAGACAGTTAAATTACAAGCGGAAGACTGTGATAGATATATAAAATATAAAAACTATGGTAAGTCTCCAGAGTGTGATAAGGTTACCAGGTTAAAGAATTACAAGTACAATTCAAATGATACCAAATGTGCAGTGTCATCTAGTCAACATCCCTGTAACCCTGTCGATCAAGGCACGACTTACATGAAGCGCCAGAAAATAACATATACAAGAAAGTGTCCTCATTGTCGCAGAGGTCTGGCTCCGCCTCACAAGCATCGCCATCACCTGCAGCTACAACCGGGTCTGGTTGGTGTTTAGAAACACCGTCCCATAATGTGGGAGTGAGTGATCAACTCAGTGGAATAGTAAAGCATAGGTTAACATGTTATCAATTCAGTCAAGCAGTAATGATAAAGCAGTACAATCAAACACTCCTAACTACTCTTATTAATGCAAGTATGAATGACATGATGAATGCCCTTGCCAAACCACCCTCATGCGACACTATCTTATGTTCGCGACATGCGTTCATCCCTTAGTGCTCCACATCTACCAGACACATGCAGTGTGATGATGAGCATGATTACCGAGTTGTTATTAGTCCATTTCAAATACCAGTATTGGAAAACTAAGGTACCTCCCTTGTATCATTCCCAAACATGATCCATCCTAGGGTCGTCAGTCCTAGTTAATCTCATACGATGGTGTGTTTCTAGGTCGCTGCAAAGGCTGGCAGGGCTATTACACGCATTCGTTACACCACTCCCCTATCACCTTTTTAACGGTTCATCATTAAATTGATACAGGCCTAGTTCATACTCTATACACTGCGGCAAAACTCGTCGCCTCACCGCAAATTCAGAGTATGCTCGAGATCACTACAAAGGGCTGCCAGGACTGTTGCTCGCAATCGTTGCACCACTCCCCCATCACCTTATCAATGTAGGCCGACAACACGAATATAGTGTCCCATACCATCATAATCGGCTCACGAGTTTGGTTGCTCACTGGTCACTATGGGGAGGCACGTGGCCCCAGCATAGGCCGACAGCTCGACCATGGTGTCCCATACCACCATGCCCGACTCATGAGTCTTAGCGGATCGAGGTACCATGGTTAACAGGATTTCACTGGTAAGTTTGGTACCCTAGGTTCAAGCAGTAGCGTCCAAACATAGTGAACATACATTAGACATATCGGGTTGCGTGACTAGCTTGGCTAGCTCGAGCGCACGACAAGTTGGACGACATGAAATGCATAGGCACTTCACGTGGCCAACCACTATCGCCAACCGAAGTACGACTCAGGTTCGTCGAACACATCTCACGTGGCAAATGAATCTCAACCATGCATTCATTTTCGTTTTCGATTGTCAGGACTATAATTATAGCCCCAAACACAATCAATCCATGACCAGAATCATGTAGAGTAAAGCAGAATAAACAAAGTAATTCAAGCATGTTGACAAACATGTCATAAAACATGTAATAAAGCATAATATAAACAGGGAATACAAACACCTATATTTCATAAGTAAGTGGTTAAATTAAACAAGCAACATTGAGGAAATCATATACATCTCTAAGGTAGCTGAGAACACTATCTCAACACCCTATTAAACTTAGTTTGTCACACAATTTCTCACACAGGCATTTTAGCAAACACTTAAACTGCATACATCAACATACATGACGTATGCTGGTCACATAGGTATAAGGCCAAATCCTTTCACTAGGGAGTTGCCCCAATTATAACACGCGTGCACCCATGACGGATAGTCATGGCAAGCAGGAATCCAAATTCCATGTTCATTCAGTCATTTCCACAAACACTTGGGCTACACGTTTTAGCATATATAGTGTATATTGACCGTGACATGATTTAGGGCATATTCTTTCGTCAAAGGGGTATCGCCAATACAACAATCATATATCCATGACAATTAGTCATGGCGAGCACGAATGAGAATTCTATACTCATTCAGTCATTTTCACAAACACTTGGAATACACTCCTTTAACATACATATTGTATATTAGCAAAAACATGTATTAGGGCGAACCCTTTCGCCAAATAAGTATTTTATCCATATGTAATATATTCATACAACAAATAATCATGGCAAATACATTTCCAAAATTTATACGTATACGGTACTTTCTACAAATACCTAGAAGATGTAAAATTCCATATTCTTCATCTTTAATCGAAACGGAAAACAGACAGCACTTTGTACATGTGCAATTGCATGCAGATCATGAATCTATCATTATCTAACATTAAAAGCGTTGAAAACCATAACCTATACACTTAAAGTCCGCATCTTTTGTCGTAGAATTGTAATGAATATGATAGGTTTGCTAAGCTTTCGTATACGGCAGTTTGGCGACCTATAGAATGAAATAGGTTAGTTATTTCATAACCTACAACTATCAAAACCCCAAAACAGGTTAGGGTTAGGGTTTCTTACCTAGAAACGGAGCCGGAATCGCCGGGAAAGCGATTAAAACGAGGTGTATAGCAGCAGGGAAGCATGGCAGGGAGATGCTCCCACTTCTCTCTCACTTTCTCTCTCTTTTCTCTCTCTTTTCCTAGGGTTTTTCTCAAATTCGTATGGCTGAAATGAGAGAGGGTTTAAGGTCCTTATATAGCCTAAAAACACTCTAAAATAGACTTATGGTGAAGGTACACGTAGGTTATAACCAAAGCGAGCCTTTTCCAGCTCAACGGGGCACTTCTGACAGGCCTCCTTGAGCCAAGGTCGAACTTAAGCTCACTGACATTGGATCTAAGTTTGGCTAAGTTTTCGTTTCAGTCGAGATTCTAGATCGCAAATGGTGGACCAGTTTTAGTTCAACGGTCAGTGGATCTCGATCGGAGATTCCGAGTACATGGATATATTTGGGGAAATATCCCTGATCCGAGGGTGTAATTTGACATGATTCTGACGGTCAGGTTGCTTAAAACTGATCCGCAAGTGAGAGGTGCCAGATTTCATAAATTTCTATTTTATTTTGAATTAATTTCACATTTCTCACACTCTTTACTCCGGGCTCAAGCGAATTACACGTAGACACTATCTGGATTTGATTTCCGAGATGGTTATCAAGCCCAGCAAGGCGGTCCTAATTCCTTAACTTTGTGTTAATTGGACTTCCGACGTACGGTCCAGATCTGATACGGAGTTTCGAGATGCTCCCGAGAGCAGCCGGATAATGAGATTGATCCTAGCTTTTAGGGTAACCTAGCGTCAATGATTCTACAAGTTTTGGGTCTTGCAGATCGTATTTAAAGTGATTGGTGATAATTTCACAGGTACTCTAGTTTAACACAGGCTAATTCTCGCCTAATTTCTAAAGGATTTAGTCCTGAGTAATTTCTTTCTGAGGTGATACCTGGGCTTTTGTAGTTTGTATATAAAGTGATCCAAGTTATACTACTTAGCTAGTTTAAGATAGTGTCTAGGGTGAAAGTACTTAAAAATTGAAAGAACTAGGTGGTGAAGGGTGGGATTTGTGAAGGAAATGGGTTCAAAAGTGGTTTTAGACTTTGGGATTGAGTTCTGACAAGTTAATAAGGTGTTAGGAGCGACCCATCGCCTAAGGACGTCTAATCCCAGGTTGGCAAAAATCCGGGATGTTACAGTGGGTCCCACATGGCCCACCTATTTTGGATTAGCCTAATATTTGTGTTTCCCTATCATCTGGGCTTGTGTGACCTTTTGGTCATGTAGGCCCCAAAAAGGGGGGGGGGGGTCAAGGTGGCCCACCAAAATGGATGGCATGAGTAAAATACACATATCATATAAGGGCCATGATCATAGAAAAAGAGAGGGAGAGAGAGACACCGGCCAAGATGGAGGGGCCCCGCCACTATGGGCCCCTCTTTAATACAAAACCTACATTAAGGTGGGTCCCACATGTATATGGACCCTTAAATCAAACAAATGAATGGAAGGCAAAAATCCAAGATCACCCACCACCTTCTTCTTGCTCCCATGGCTTCCTATGCTCCTTAGCTTTGATCCTAACAGAGGAGATGGGGTTTGGATGTTTGAGATGGAAGATGAGAGGATAGGAAGTGGGCCACACTTGTTTTGGGAGGGCTTCGAGAGGCTTGATCATGTGGGGTTTCTCTTGCTTGGAAAGTGTTTTGAAAAAGAGAGAGAGAGAGCTGTAAAGGGAGAGAGAGATGGGTGATGGATGTGGTGGTGATGGATGTGTAAGAAACTTTTGACTTTTGTGGTAGGTTGTATAAGAGAAGTATGGGTGTGTAAGAACCTTTTTGACTTTGGGGGTTGCTTGGGGAAGGGTGAGAGGTGATGTGTACTTGACATGTACTTGACATGATGGGATTGATTGATGTGACATATCGTAGAGATTCTCTTAGAATTTGCACGCGCGACATTTCCCTCGCATCGAACACTGGCCCACATCTCCTGACCAGGGTATCGGATCGGCGCGCGAGTCACGGCATCGGAACCGGGGTGACGGCGCGGTCGCAAGGGTACAAGTCTCAGTTTGAGTTGACTCAGGTCGATGGCGTGTGACGCAGGGTCACGCGTAAATGCCGGTTAAGGGTCGAAGGTTGCCGGAATTCGACCGCGGAAGTCTACGGAACGGTACGGTCTAGGATATGGGGCTTACATTGCTTGTGGAAGTTTTGTTGTTCACCGGCCATGATTCTTCAGAAAGAATTTTTGAATCGTTGTGCCAGCAAAACCACTTCCTCATCTTCATCTTCTTTTTCGCTCTCACTGTCCTTGTTTGTTGTTTTCTTGGAAGTTTTTAGGACAGTTGTTTTGGATTTTTGAGTTTGTTTGAAGTGTAGTTCAAAAGTTTGTAAGGAACCTACTAGTTCTTTTACTTTCATTTCGTCTATGTTCCTACACTCTTCAATTGTTGTTACTTTGGGATTAAATCGTTTAGGTAGGGATCTTAAGATTTTTATATAGATTTTTGGTAACAGAACTTTTTCTTTCAATCCACCCATGGAGTTACAGATGATATTTAACTTTGTGAAAAACTCCATAAAGGTCTCATGCTCTTCCATTCTGAGACTTTCGAACTGTGAAGTCAGAAGTTATAGTTTGGACCTCTTCACAGTGCTTGTGCCTTCATGGGTTGTTTCCAATAGATCCCATGCTTCCTTGGATGTCCCACACATACTTATTTGATGGAAGATGTCTTGGGACACGACACAGTAGATGACGTTCATAGCTTTTGCTTCAACAGTCTGTTTTTCTTTATCGAACGCCATCCACTTTTCTTTGGGTTTGGGTTTTATGATGGTTGTGCCGCTGTCAAGTACAATTTGTTCAGTTGGTGGCACATATCCGCTTTCAACTATATCCCAAATATCATGATCCAAAGATCTTATAAAGTAATGCATCCTAGCCTTCTAGTATGCATAATTTGAGCCATCAAATACTGAAGGCCTAGTGACCGATGAGCCCTCTCCTTTGGCCATATTGCAAACTTCAGTCAAGATCACTCTCTAGGCGGTGAAGCCCTTAAAGAGAGACCCGCTCTGATACTAATTGAAATTGCGGTGAAGATCGCTTTAGTTGAAGTAGGAATATGCCAATATGTCCTAGAGGGGGGTGAATAGGACTTTTAAAGTTTTTATGGTTTATTTAAAAATCCTATTACACTAATCCTAACAACAAGCTCATATTAGGATTACTAAAAAATAACTCTACTAGCTTCTAAGCCTGGTAGAGGATCTAATCACAACTATTTAATAGGCAAACAATATGCAAACTAGTTTATGATGGATATGATTGTGTATGTGTGTGAGGTGTGATCTCAGATATTCAGATATGAAAATATTAAAGTAAATCACACAATTAGAAGAATAACAATCTCAAACACAGTCATTTTTATAGTGGTTCGACGATCAGTCTACTCCACTCTCGACAAACGCACTCAACCCTTGAGTGTGCCGGATTTCACTATGGAGGTTTCACAGCGGTTCACCTCAAACCTAAGGTTTAAAATCAGGTTCACCTTCAACCTTTACAACCTACATAGAGGCTGACTGTTTATGCTCTCATGAGCAAGGGTCAACACAACGCACCCACTTTTAGGCACACTGGCCATGAATCTTCCATAAGACCCTACCGGAGGTTTTACATGGTTTCCCCAAATCCGAGGTTTCACACGGTTCACCTCAAACCTAAGGTTTTGACTAGTTCACCTTCAACTAGATGTTTATGCTCTCCACAGAGCAAGGGTCCACACAATGCACCCACCACGTACACTCCCGCCGGAGGCCTCCTAAGAGGGCTTGAAGGGGTGAGAAACACCTAAGACCCAATCCTAAAAAGGAATGATCACAAGTGTCCTCTGGACTTTAGATACTTACAGATAAGTGGATGAGTCACATTAAGCACGTTGACGAAGATCTCCTCCTTTGTTGACGAAGAATCTTTGGTCTCCTTGATCCGCAACTCAAAAGATGTACCAATGTATGGCGACGGGTTGGGTCAAGGTTATGATGAAATCCTACTCTTAAACGATTTTCCTATAAGGAAGATAGAGCGATTTCAATCATCTATGCATTCAAGGCATCCCAGCTTCATGATTTGCCATTAAGGTAGTAGTTGGAGGATCCTTGAATGAGGAAGTTCATTCCCCTATCCACTCTATTGAATATCAATGGTGAGGGTGGATTGGAGGATGAACTCCCTTGAGAGAAAGGGCTTTGGGTATAAGATATAGGGTTAAACACTCAAAAGCTCTCTCTGCTTTCTCTCACAGCAACAATAGACAAGTCTTCTATATATAGGCAAAAAGGTTTCAATGGATATAAAACGATCACATTTATGACAGAGTTCGATATCATCGAGCAGGTTTGTCACACCCCAAATCCGGAAATCGGATTCACAGGAATCCCGATCGCCGAATCCGGTGCCGACAGCCTCCGTAGTATCCCATTCTCAGCTCCTAACGTCCATACGCCAGATTCCGATTCTGGGATCCTACAAGGAGGATTTTTTTTGTTTAAATGTACATTTAACTCGTAATAAGCATAACCACAAGTATACCCAAATCACAAAGACAACATCATCATCACATATCCACTAATACAATCATTTGAGTATAATGCTAAAAGGGAAATACATAAATCGAAAATCAAGCTCCAAAAGACCACTGCACGCTCCAAACCAGTCCCATACATAAATTTGGATAGTCAGACTCAATGTGGTAAACTCCTGATCTCAGGTTAGTCGGCGCCCCAACCGAAATCCTGGCCATCACGAAGGTACACGTAACAAATAATTACGCACCACCAGCCCAAGTGGATAGTGAATGAATGAATGAATGAGTATGCAACTCCTGCTCAATAAGTCCACATATCAGTACTGTTCATCTCTGGGATCATCACCGGGGTTTAGTACACTCCAAATGGCACTGCCCCTCTCCCAGCAGTACAGTCGAAGTGAGCGTAAGAAACCTCACTATCCGCCTGGCCAATAGTCTGCCAATACCTATCCGGCACGTCGATAGTGGACCCATTCACGAGCTGGTCAAACTTAGCCTAGCTATGCCCCCTTCTATAGGGCGGGTAAGGCCACACCCTCTCCCAACCGACCACGACACAGTGGGAGACGCGGCCTCCTGGTATTCGGCACTCGGGCGCTCATGTATCCACTCGGTCTCGATGTTGGGGCATCCTCTGGTATTAAGAGGGTTTATGGATTTTCACCCAGGGCCTTCTATGGCAGCCCAATGCTAGAACAAATTTTCAGTGTCCCGTCTAGCCATCCACAACATGCACGTGGAGGCTATGGCCATGATGTTGCTAGGGCGTACAGTAATCACAATGCAAGATGCATGAGTCATACAATCCAGTCATGCATCAATCCTGTGCATACCGTGCGCTCATGTGAGATAACCTTCGCTTATCAGGGAGTCTCATAACAACATGCTCAATGACATATGCAATGATCAACCACATCTCATAACAAACATGTAGATGATGCGTATGGGAATGTATCATGATGCTATGCTGTCATATACTCATAATCGGTATCAATAACCAGCATCAACAATCGACCTCGACAATGTGGACATTTAACCAACATTGCCCCTAAGGAATGACCCACATAGATCTTAACATATAGTGGACCTATGACCTCACATAAGGGCCTAATATACAACACAATGGGCCTTACTCAAGGGCCACATATACACAATAGGTGGGCCTTGCTCATGGGCCTCAAATACACGACATGTGGGCCCTGCACATGGGTCTTGAATACATTAAATGGGTCATGCATCATGAGCCTAATACATATCACAACAGACCTTGTGTCACGCCCCAAACTCGGAAACCGAGCTCACAAAATTTCCGATCGCCGAATCCGGCGCCGACAGCCTCCGTAGAACCCCATTCTCGGCTCCCAGCGCCCATACGCCAGGTTCCGATCCTGGGATGCTATAAGGAGGATTTTTTTTCAGCATCCGTTTAATTTGTAATAAGCATAACCAAAGGCATAACCTACAAACAACAACCAAAAACTCCATCACATTTCCACTATGATAAAAAACTTTACAAGTATAATGAGCATAAAGGGAAATACAATGAGAATGGACAAAAAGCTCCAAAAGATCTGCTCTGCACTCTCGCCTCAGCGCTGCTGCGTCCTCGCGTCACCTGCACGCAACGGTTGTGCATAAGCTTATGGAAAGCTTAGAGGGTGGTGAAAGTGTGTGCACAAGGTAGTAATGCAGGTACACAGTATCAGAGTAAAGCGGAACATGCTGATGAATCCATGAATACCACTAGCCGTACTAAGGCTATGCGATGCAAGACATGAATGATGTCAGCCATACTAAGGCCATGCAATGCGAAATGCAACTCAAGCATACAAATCATCATCTGAGTCCACATATCAGTACAGTTCACATCTGGAATATCACCGGGGTCTAGTACACTCTAAACCAGATTGCCGCCCCATTGCGCGCAATAAGGTAAGTGGAAGAGACCTCACTATCTGCCTGCCAATATCGGGCGCGGCTCATCGATAGCGGACCCATTCCTCAAGCTGGTCAAACTCAGCCTAGCGTTGCCCCCTACTCTCGGGCGGGTAAGGCCGCACCCCCTTCCAACTGACCACGACACAGTGGAGAGCGCAACCGTCTGGTAATTGGTACTCGGCGCTCATGCACCCACTCGGTCTAGACGTTAGAGCAACCTCTTGGTACCATAAGGGTTTAGAGACTTTCACCCAGGGATATTTATAGCACCCCATGTAGAACAAGATTTCCGGTATCCAATCCTGCCAACCACGATACGCCTGTGGAGGCTATGGACCTGATGTCGCTAGGGCGTACAGTAACCATATCACATAATGCGAATGCATGAAACACACAATCTAATCATGCAGCAATCCTGCGCGTATCGTGCGCTCATGTAGGGCAACACCGCCTAACCCGGAGCCCCTAAACAACCTGCCCGAAGGCATATGCTATGATCAGTCACTTCTCATGTCAAGCATACATATGATGCGTATGATCATGAATCATGGAACTATACTACACATGTTATAAAGTAATGAACTATTCTTGCAACACAGATAGGCCTAGACATGGACGGCCTACACACACCCAGTACGGGCCTATCGATGGCCCCAGGGAGAGTCATAATGCGGACATTTAACCAACACTATACCCGCAATGTGGACGTCAAACCAACATCGCTCCCAAGGCATTATCTGTTGTAAACATCATTACATAAACCATGTAGGGATCACACATTGCAATGGACCTTAGGTACATCCCATTGGGCCTTAAATACATCGAATGGGCCGTGTCACATGGGCCTTATGTTCATCAAGTGGGCCACATCCATGGGCCGCACCAATGGGCCTTAACTGCATTGTAATGGGTCGTAACCCGTGGCCTTTATAGTACATCAAATGGGCCTAACCTCATGGGTCATATGTGTATCAGATGGGCCACACCAATTGGGCCCCATACGTACATCGAATGGGCCTTAACCCCTAGGCCCTGACACATCTCAATGGGCCTTAACCCATGGGCCTTTAAGTATATCAGGTGGGCCTCAATGGTTGGGCCTTAACTATATCAAGGTGGCCTAATCATATGGGCCTATATTCATGCCAAGGTGGGCCTCAACATCGGCCACAAATGCATCAATATGGGCCTAATCACATGGGCCTCTTGCATATCAAGGTGGGCCTTAACGGATGGTCCACAAACAACGGAGGTGGGCCTCAATCAGACATCAAAGTGGGCCCACAGAATGTTAGATCCGCCTCATTCTTTTAACCCAAGCCATGAAATGATATTTCAAAATGGATAAACGGATTGGATGCCATATGTACATCATGGTGGGGCCCACATGCGGGCCCACCATAATGTATATATATATATATATATAATATATAAAATGTAAACAATATAACCTATATATATATATATATATATATATATTATATATATATTATATATATATATATATATATGTACACACACAGCACACGCACCACGCACACACACGCACGCACATAACCCCTCACTCCCACCGTCCACTGGATGGTGCGAAGACACTTATATTACAGGGGCTCCACCGTCCAGCGGACGGTGGAGTGAAACACGTCCATCATAGTGGGTCCCATGTGGGGCCCACCCAAATGTTTTCCTCCATCCAACCTGTTGACAAGGTCATACGGACCCGAGTGAAAGGAAAACACAAATTTCCTCTTGATCCAAAACTTCAGTGGGCCACAAAAAGGTTTCAATGGTAGACTTTCAATTCACACTGATTCCCTTGGTGGGGGCCACCCGGGACCCGGATCGGCCTGATCCTTGGAGGGGGCCCACACCAGAGGGTGGCCCACCCTCTGAACGGGTTGGATGACAAATAACATCATGATGGGGCCCACGGCAGGAGCCGTGGGTGGCCCTGCCCATCCGCCCATGCCAGCGCAGGCGCTGCCTGTGCCTTCCTGACACAGCAGAGGCAGCAGCCTCTGCTCCTCTTCTTTCCTCTTTTTTTTTTTTGTTTTCTTGAGGAACTTCGCGTGTGGGGCTCGCTACCGGAGGATCTGCTCCGCCCATTGCATTCTTGGGCCCGGAATACATCAAATGAGTCCAAAGATCAAAATTTTCCGATGTGTGGTTAAGGCATGGTGGGTCCTAGAAGTTTTGAAAGGTAGAGGATACCGTTTTCTATGGTACGGCCCGCCTGAGTATTAGATCGACCTCATCTTTCGGCTCAACGCCTGAAACGTTCTCGTGGAAGGGATGGACGGCGTAGATTGAACACATACAACAAGGTGGGGCCTATACACGGGAGCCACCCCAAAAGCTTAGAAACAAGCTGATATTTGTGTCTTTTCTCAAACCACGTCCAGCGTCCCTGGACGCTGGACGGTTTCTGTTGTACTTGCATCGAGGTGGGTCCCACTTAGGTGGGCCACCAAATGAATAGGTGGTGTGGGTACAACACATTTAAAGTGGCCCCACCAGTGAGTGGCTTGGATAAAGTACATATTTCATAGTGAGGCTCATTTCAAGTGGACCACACAACCATCACATGATCTAAAGGAAAAAAGAAAAATGAAATAGAGAGAGATAGAGAGTGAGACATAGAGAGATCGGTGAGTATGGAGGGACCCCGCCACTATGGGCCCCTCATTCAAAAGTACATAAAGGTGGGTCCCACATTATGAACCCTAAATCGACAAAAATGAAGGAAATAAGGAGCTACAAACACCCACCGCTTGATCTTCTTGTTCCCTCGGCTTGCCGGTCTCCTTGTGCTCCTCTTTGATGGTGAAGATGAGAAATGGAAGGCTAGGATGAGAGATGAGAGGGTGGAGAGGTGGGTCACACTTGTGGCTTGGAAGGAAAGGGGAGATAGCTCATACGTATGGTTGCTTGGAAATGAGGTTTGAGAAAGAGGGAGAGATAGAGTATTGTGAAAGGAAGGAGTGATGGATGTGGTGTGATGTATTGGTGATGGGTGTAAGACACCTTTCTTGACTTTTTTGGCAAAAGGTGTAAGAAGGCATGTGTGTTGTAAGAACTTTTTGACTTTTGAGGCTTATTTGGGAAAAGGTGAAAGTGATGTGTACTTGACCCTTGATGGATTGATGGGTTGATGGATTGATGGATTGATGTGACATATCATAGAGATTCTCTTGGGTTTTGCAACGCGCAGCTTTTTCCTCGCACCGAACGCTGGTCTACATCTCCTAGCCAGACTATCGCCTTGGTGCGGGAGTCGCGGCATCGGAACCGCGGCGACGGTGCGGTCGCAATGGTACAAGTCTCAGGTTGAGTCGTATCAGATTAACGACGTGTGAATCAGGGTCACACGCAACGCCGGTTAAGGGTCGAAGGTTGCCGAAATTCGACCGGAAAGACCGCCGGAACCTACGGAACGGTACGGTCTAAGTACGGGTCTTACACCTTGCCCATAGGCCACGAGTACATCACAATGAGCCTCAACTACGGGTCGCATCTACATCATATAGGTCTCGACAATCGGCCTTGGCAATCAAAATCGACACTCGGAATCGGCCTCGACAATCGGCCTAACGAGGCCTAAGGGAAGGTCACGATGTGGACATTCAACCACCATCACCCATTAATGTGGACATTTAACCAACATTGCTCCCAAGGAGTGACCCACATAGAGGTGAACATAAAGTGGGCCCATGGCCTCGCACAAAGGCCTAATACACATCAAGTGGGCTACATCAATGGGCCTTGATTACATCATAATGAACCTAATCATATGGGTCAAAAATATATCATAACGGGCCATGACATATGGGTCAAAATTACATTACAATGGGTCTTGCTAATAGGCCATAAATACACAATAGGTGAGCCCCATCACTTGGGCCAAAATTACAAACAGGTGTGCCCCGTACATGGGCCAAAAATACATCATGATGGGCTGCATCAATGGGCCGCACCAATGGGCCAAATATATCAAGTGGGCCGCATCAACGGGCCTTAACCCATGGGCCCCACACATCTCAATGTCTCTTAATCCATGGGCCATAAATACATCAAGATGGGCCTAATCACATGGGCCTCATGTATATATCAAGGTGGGCCTCAACGGATGGCCACAAATACATCAAGATGGGCCTAATCACATGGGCCTCATGTATATATCAAGGTGGGCCTCAACGGATGGCCACAAATACATCAAGATGAGCCTAATATACATCACGGTGGTCCTTGCACAACAGCACAACAGATGGACGACTGGGTTTGCACCTACATCAATACAAGGTTGGGCCCCACACGCTACTGATGAGGGTTAAATATTGCATATTAGATCCCAATTATTACCTGATTTTACGTACATGATACTGTTTAATGCACTGCTTTAATCATGTTTGTGATGCAAGGTGTATTTAGGAGCATGGACTATAAAAGGGTGCTAAAAGCATGGATTTAATGCTCATAATTCACCAAGGGACGGACCCCAGGGGACCAAGATCGACAGATTTACACGCCAGTGATCCAAAAATTTCAAGAAATTGAAGTGCAAGTGGCCTAAAAGTTAGCCAGAATGCTTGATCACAGGGTATCCACCATCCGTTAAGCTTGAAACTTTATATACGACCTGATGACCACAAATTAGCCGTACACGTCAAAATTCATCCCTTGGATCAGTGTATAAGTGACCCGATGGGCAAGATCAGACAATAAAAGTATCTGGGACATCCTTGGGTGATCGGGTCCCAAATTGAACCAATGGAAAGAGCACGAAAAACGGTGGATATTCGCCAAATTTCACTTCTTTTGGACGGTGTAGTAGGGAGGAACGAATGACAGACTATTCTAGAAGGGAGAGTGGTAAATTTGTAAATAAACAAAAATTCCATATGCATGCACGTAAAGGATAACAGAGGGTTGCTTCAACGGTGGGTAGCGCCTCATCACAGGTGGATAGTGTGGCCCACACAAAGTTCAGATTTACTTCATACTTTGACCCATGGGCTTACACGTTACTGAGAAAATGATGAATGTAGTAGATCCCTGAGAATATCATCAGAAGTAGGCCCCACCTATTTTTTTTTTTAACAAAGCATCCAAACAGTTCCCTTCTGGGGAAAAACGTCCAGTGATGGACGTGCTTACTACTGGGTTTTGACAGTGGGCCCCACCCATCATCACTTTTCATGATCTGGACCGTCCAAGGTGTCCCATGGGGCGGCAACAACCCATGCCTAGGTGGTAGAATTGTAAAAGATCACGAAGAATGGTTTTCAGCTATTCAAACTAGGACGGACGGACGCTACCATGATAGGGTCCACGTCTAATGGGTGGACGATTTAGATATAAAATATATATTTATTGGGTGGCCCATTACAGCCCCGTCCTAATCAGTTCAACACCGTCTAGATATGTCTGGCCGGTGAAGGATATAACACATGCTTCATCAGGGTCCACCATCCTGAGGGACGGTTTGGATAATACACCTGCATCAGGTGGGGCCATGTCTAATGGATGGATGGTTATGATATAACGATACCTCGTGGTGAGGCCCACGTGTTGACGTTCGAGCACAGCAGCACCTTGTTGCTGCTCGTCCATCAGATGGACAGTTTGGACAAAACATATACGTTATGGTGTGGGTCTCACCATAACATTTAGTTTCCATCCCATCCGTTGATAGGGTCACACAGACCTTGATAAAGGTGAAAAACAAATATCATAAGCATCCAAAACTTTTGGGACCAAAAAAAAGGTTTCAAGGGTAGGCATTCAACCCCTGCTGCTTTAAAATGTGGACCACCTGAGTCCCATGCATGGCTGATTTTTGGGTGACCCACTAATTACAGGGGACCCATCAGATGCACGGTGTGGATGTTCAACACACATCACGGTGGGGCCTGTAGTGGGGCCCACCATCCCACCTACGTACAACAACAGGACGCTGGACGTCAGCAGAAGGAAGCCCCACGCTAACATATTTTTATAAATTTTGGTTTTTCTGAGGTTTTTCTTAGGTGGGGCCTACATCAGAAGAATCACCCCACCCATTAGATTTTACAGCCCATAATAGATCCAACAAGCCCAATATTGAGCATATTTCGGTGTATAGAAAGATCATGGCAGATTCCAATGGTAACAACACTATTTTCTATGCTATGGCCCGCCAGATAGTCAGATTGTCTTCATCTTTCGGCTCAACGCCTAAAATGATCTAAGGAATGGAATGGACGGTGTGGATTAAATCCATACATCAAGGTGGGGCCTGCATGAGTGGCCCACCTAAAAATCTCAAATAAAGATGATATATATTTTTTTATTTTTCACGTGCAGACGCCTGTATGTTCAAGCTTCACTGAAGCACATCCAGGGACATTGGACGGATGACATGAATTATCTCATCAACGTGGGTCCCACATGGACGACTCACTTGATTTGGATCAATCCAATATTTGTGTTTTCTTCTCACCATATGGTAGGGCCCACATGGCTTGCACGACCATGGGGTTCATTTGATGGACGGTTTGGATACCACATACAATCATTAAATGGGCCACAAATAAAGGAAGGAGAGAGAGAGAGAGAGAAACACCCACCTCAAGATCTTCCCCTTCAACTTCTACCATTATGCTCTAATGCCCTTACGAAGCTTCCTCAATGGTGGAGATGATGATATAAAGGTTGGATTGGTGAGGATCTAAGGTGGAAGATGGTTGGAACTTTGGGATGGGTTGGACGTCCATGGTTCTTGCAAATGGAGAATGAGGAAGAAAGAAAGAGGGAGAGAGAGATAGAGAGAGAGAGAGAGAGAGAGAGAGAAGTTATGGTTTGTCATAATGATGTAAGGCCATCTTAAATGCATAGGTAAGGGGAGGTGTTGACTTAAGAGGAGGAGCCATTATTACTTGTGTAAGGACTTGACACCTAAGGAATGGTGTAATAGGGGTAGGTAGGTCCAACAATGTGCGGTCCACATCCATTATAATGCGCAGGCCACAACTTCTAATCTAAGCGTCGCTTTGACACACGAGACATGGCATTGGAACTGCGGCGACGACACGGTCGTGACGATACAAGTTTATATTCGACCCGACTCAGATTTACGGCACGCGACTCAGGGTCGCACGCAAATACCGATTACAGGTCGCGGGTT
This sequence comes from Magnolia officinalis, assembly GCA_021015155.1. NCBI lineage: Eukaryota > Viridiplantae > Streptophyta > Magnoliopsida > Magnoliales > Magnoliaceae > Magnolia > Magnolia officinalis. The sequence continues at coordinate 49,207,068 of JAJHSJ010000012.1, forward strand.
GCCGGAATTCGATAGGGAGGATCGCGAAAGCCTACGGAACGGTACGGTCTAGGATACGGGCCTGACAAGGTTTGATATCATCGAGCGTATACTCTCGATAGAATCGATGGTCCGCTCAATGACTTGAACTCAATGTCATACGCTTTTGAAACTTATTGCCAGCTGGTCGATGAATCGAAACGATTGTCGATGTCATTGGATTTCAAACTCTGATTCCATCGATGAGAGGTTCGATCCATTGACACTTGAAAAATGGGAGAGACTTGACTTGAAATATTTTAGGTTTAAATGAGTGATCGAGGGACCTTTGAGATCATCAGAATTTGGATGTCGATGATATCGATAGCTGTGTCGATGCATCGATACATCAAAAAGATTTTTCATAAAGCTTGTTGGACAGTTTATGTCCATGTTCGATGCAATCGATACGGCATCGATATCATCGATATTTAAATATCGATTATATCGAGGGACCCCCGATCATAGATAAAACACCCTGAAATATTTTGCTGGAGAACTTGGCGCCGAAGACTGATATCATCGAAGGCCTACCGATATCATCGAGGTTTGAATTTCAATGGAATCGAGGAGGCTTCGATATATTGAAGCTTATATGATATTCTTTAAGAAAAATAAGGGCGTCAAAATTCTGCTTGTCGATACTATCGAGTCACTTCCGATATATTCGAAATTTAAATATCGATGATATCAATAGGTGTATCGATACATCGATAATTCCGTCCAGATATGTATAAGGTTGTAGGACATATTTGGTCCTCTTTTCGATGGTATCGATGGAGCACCGAGGACTCGACAGCGCAGGTCGATCATATCGAGATGTGTATCGATAAAATCGACAGGGCAAAAAAAGTTAGAGAATTTTCCTATTTTGAAAACATTTTCTTACCCTAAAAACCCTATGATATTATAACATTTTTAAGGGTTTTAGTATACCTGGTGATTTGGGAGAAGGGATGTGAGCTCAGATTTACCTGTGGCGAGCTTGCACACATCTGGTTGAGGCAGACGCTTGAAATAATCTTCCTATCAGGCTCTGTAGTTTAACTGACTCAACACTCACACTAATTGACAAACTAAGGCACTTTCAACAAAAACCCCACACTCTGAGATTTTCTGGATTACCTCAGACAAAACTAAAAATTAGATTTTCCTGGCACGACCTCATAAACCATAAAAGATATACAAAATGTAAATGGTACTTATCTAAAAATTTCCTTTTGAAGATGCCCGGTAGAACCAATTCGATGTAGACGAAGATGTTCAATGTCCAGTCTCACAAATGAAAGGTTCTAAATCTAAATGATTTTTAGATTAATTCAGTTAGGCTAGCTTGATTTGATTTTGATCTCAAAGAGGGTTAAATCACAATTCCCTTCTTCAAAGAAGTTGAGTTGAATAGAGATCACAAAATCAAATACAAAAAACTATTTAAGAGAATTTAAAAGGAAGACAATATAGCTTAACAAAAGCAGGAACTTATCTCTCAGAGTGATGGCTTGATATTTCTTGGAATGAATGAAAAACTTTGAGATTCGTCCTCTATTTATAGGTGAAAATACTGTTCTCTAGACTGGTCTAAGGGTCGGTTCGACTGATCGAAGGACCAACCAAAATTTAAAAATTCAGGCGCGATAAGATAAGGTTGTTACTCGACTGGTCAAGTGGCCTGCTCGACTGGTCGAGCAATGCACTCGACTGGTTGAGTGGGACCAAAAAACCTTGTTGGACTTTGAGTCGAGCCTTCACGACTGGTCGAGCAGTCTCCATGGCTGGTTGAGGGTCCAACAGAAAATTCCAAAAATTCACAACAAATCTTGGACTGGTCGAAAAACTCTTGGACTGGTCGACCCAGAGCTTGGACTAGTTGAACAAAGACTAGGACTGGTTGAGGAAATGACTTATATACTTATGAAATGACCCACATAGCATATGCAATGAATGTGACCTAACCTATGGTCAATCTAGGGTCATCCATACCTTATTTGTGAGTTTGAGCAATTGAAACATCGTTTGCTCTGCAAATGCACACACTTGAAATACTTGAAGCTTGTCTTCAAATCTTGAACTTGTGCTTGAGTAATGACTTGAGTTCTTGAGACTTTAAAATACTGAACTTAGAGATTATACTCAAACTTGAGCCTTGAACTTGTACATGTACTTGAACTTGAAATCTTGAACTTCGACAATGCTTCTTTAACTTGAATACACAGAGAAGTTCGACGAAGACTTGGACAACTTTAAAATGCATGAAGTTGATCTAATCATCTCATCAAAACATGATACAGATTCTAAATGATTTGGCACAACAAAATTTGACAAACTTGGGTGCTAGATTTTCAATATAGCATTTACAGGCATTATCACAAATCTAAGGCAAATCCAAAGCTCAAGTGGACCACACCCCATGAAGCAGCTGTGATAATGATACTCACCGTTGAAACTTTTTTAGGTATCACTGTAATGTTTAGTTTTCATTCAACGCATTCATAAAGTTACATGGACTTGGATTAAGAGAAAGCAAAAATATCAACTTATCCAAAACTTTTTTTCCAGATGGAAGTTTTCAATGGCAAGAGTTTAATACCCATTGTGTGGTCCACCTGTATCTTATATTTGACTAATTTTTTGGATTATATCCTAAAATGATATGGAGAAATGTATGAATGGTGTGGATATAACAAATATACCAAGGTCGCCACTCAAAGCTCATGGGCAGAGTAGGACACAATCCGCTTTCATCCAGAGAATCGGAGTCGATTACGTACTAACAACGCACGTAGCAAGTGGCTACTGGCATGCTATTTGGGGTCCACTATGATGTTTGTGAGAAATCCACATCGTACATCTGTTTTGCAATATCATTTTAGGGCATACAACAAAAAATGAGACAAATTCAAAACTCGAGTGGGCCATACAAGATGAAAAACTGAGAAAAGACTTTCTTACCATTAAAACTTTCCTGGGCTCCACTTTGATGTTTATATGCTATCCAAACCGTTTATAAGGTTATTCATATTGGGATTAAGTTTTTTTTTTTTTAATTTTTTTTTTTTTATAAGTTAGCCTGATAAGAAGCTTTTATGACTGAATGAATGTTTCAATGATATTAACTGAATCTCAATTGTTTCTTCTATTGTAGCACACTCGAGTTTTGGATCCACTCCAGTTTTAGTCTGATGTACTAAAATGATATCACAAATTGGATGGACGGGGTGGATATAATACATGACTACTTAATCACCATTCACATCACCATAATCAATTTCATTTTTATAGTGGAGGCAACGATGGAAAGCCATAGAGATACCATAAATCCGGCAATGAAATTGGGAGATAACGCGAGTTTTCCTGTGTGTTTTGAGGCACGCCCCACAAAAGTGTTTTAATCTCAACCATTTGGCAGATCCAACGAATGATGTTGAGGTTCGCACTTAAGGTCGTGCGAATCGGTGCACAGGTGAGCATTCCTCTCTCTCTCTCTCTTTATATATATATATATATAGGGAAAAGGTACAATGCGCTCGAGCTGATTTTAACGTCCCATGAGGTTGAGCTGTGTGGGCCCCACCGTGATGCATTTCGAACATCGACACCGTGCATTTGATGCGTCCCCTTTAAATTATGGGATATCCCAAAAATCAGCCATATACGGAACTCAGGTTGGCCATAACATCTAAAATCATGTGAAGACATGCTAAAAACATATAAAAGCACTTGGTGGGGCCCACCTGAAATTTGCATGCGTCTGAAACTTGGTCCGAATGCTCATCCAAGTGGGACACACATAATGGATGGGATGAATTTGCAAACCACATCTCGGTGGGCCCAAAAAATGATTATGAATGTTTTAATGTTGCACGACCCCTCTCAACTTCTATATGTTGTGTGGCCCACACAAGTCACGGATTGACTTGATTTTTGAGACCTAGACCCACGATGGAATGGTGCATTAAATGCACGGTGTTGATGTTCAAAATGCATCACGGTGGGGTCCACATAGCTCGACCTCATGGGACATTAAAATCAGCTTGAGCGCATTGTACCTTTTCCCATATATATATATAGGAAATGGTATTATAAGGTCGAGCGCATAGAACCATAACATACGGTCGAGTCGTGTCTTAGTGTGAGCCATTGGATGATAAATTTTCAAAATACAGTGTAAAGATGCCATCCCGAAGAAAAAAGGCAAAATCGGATAAATCGGAGTTATACATTCTTGGGGTGTGCTGTCGTCACCAATTATATGTGGTCCTCCATGATATATGTGTTATATCCATACCGTCTATCCATTTTGAGATATCGTTTTTGTAAATGCTATAGTGTAAATCTAGCACCCGAAGAGTTGTCAAATTTTGTTGTGCGAAATCATTAGAATTTGTATTATGCTTTAAGTTGAATTGATTAGGTTCGTGCATTTTAAAGTTGTCTGCATCTTCGTCAAACTTGCCTACATTTTCAAGTTGAAGAAAAGATTGTTGAAGTTCATGGTGTAACATCCCGGATTTTTGCCAACCTGGAATTAGACGTCCTTAGGCAATGGGTCGCTCCTAACACCTTATTAACTTGTCAGAACCTAATCCCATAATCTAAAATCGCTTGTTAACCCTTTTCCTTCACAAATCCCACCCTTCATCACCTTGTTCTTTCAATTTTTCTAAGTACTTTCACCCTAGACACTATCTTAAACTAGCTAAGTATTATAACTTGGATCACTTTATATACAAACTACAAAGGCCCAGGTACCACCTCAGACAGAAATTACTCAGGACTAAATCCTTTAGAAATTAGGCGAGAAGTAGCCAGTGTTAAACTAGAGTACCTGTGAAATTAGCACCAATCACTTTAAATACGATCTGCAAGACCCAAAACTTGTAGAATCATTGACGCTACATTACCCTAAAATCTAAGATCAATCTCATCACCCAGCTGCTCTCGGGAGCATCTCGAAACTCCGTATTAGATCTGGACTGCACGTCGAAAGTCCAATTAACACAAAGTTAAGGAATTAGGACCGCCTTGCTGGGCTTGACAACCATCTTGGAAATCAAATCCAGATAGTGTCCCAGTGCAATTCGCTTGAGTCCGGAGCGAGGAGTGTGAGAAACATGAAAATAATTCCAAAATAAATAAGGATTTATGAAATCTGGCATGTGACGCTTGCGGTTCAGTATTGAGCAACCTGACTGTCAGAATCAGGCCAGATTACACCCTCAGATCGAGATATTTCCCAAACATATCCATGTACTCGGAATCTCCGATCGAGATCCACTGACCGTTGAACTGAAACTGGTCCACCATTTGTGATCTGGAATCCCGACTGAAACGAAAACTTAACTCCACCTAGATCCAGAGTCTATGAGCTTAAGTCCGACCTTTGGCTCAAGGGGGGCTGCAGAAGTCCTCCGTTAAGCTAAAACTAACTCACTTTGGTTATAACCTAAGTATACCTTGACCTTAAGTCCGTTTTGGTGACTTTTTAAGCTATATAAGGACCTTAAAACCCTCTCTCATTCAGCCATACGAATTTGAAAAAAAACCCTAGGAGAGGAGAGAGAAAGTGTGAGAGAAGTGGGAGAACCTCCTTGCTATTCTCCCCTGTCATTCTACAAGCTCAACCGCACCATTCTTATCGTTTTTCCGGCGATTCCGACATCATTTCTAGGTAAGAAACCCTGACCCTAACCTGTTATGGGGTTTTGATAGTTGTAAGTTATGAAATAACTAACTTAAGGCATGTTATAGGTTGCCACATCGCTGTATACTGAAGCTTAGTAAACCTATCGAATTCGTTACGATTCTACGACAAAAAGTGCAGACTTTAGGTGTATAGGTTATGGTTTTCAACGCTTTCAATGTCAGATAATGATAGATTCATGATCTACATGCAATTGTACATGTACAAAGTGCTGTCTGTTTTCCGTTTCGGTTAAATACGAAGAATATGAGATTTTGTGTATTCTAGGTATTTGTAGAAAAAATCGTATCCGTATAAATTTTGCTGATATGATTGCCATGAGTAATTGCCATGTATATATGCTAGTTATGGATGTATGACCTGTTTGGCGAAAGGATTCGCCCTAATACACTTTTTGGACAACATAGCTTATGTAGGCTAATGTGTGTAGTCTAAGTGTTTGTTGAAATGACTAAATAAATATGGATTTATGATTTATGCCTCTCATATGTACTGAATGTAAGAACATGATTGATGTGTATGCAACAACTCCTTGACATGAGGATTTGTCCTATTCTATGTTGAAATCAACATACATCATGTATGTTGGAGTCATGTAGTTTAAGTGTTTGATAAAATTCCTGTGTGAGAAATTGTGTGACGAACTAAATTTAATAGTGGTGTTGAGATAGGATTCTCAGCTACCTTAAAGATTTATATGATTTCCTCCATGTTGTTTGTTTAATTTAACCGCTTACTTATGAAATATATGTGTTTGTATTTCTTGTTTATATTGTGCTTTATAACATGCTTTATAACATGCTCGAATTACTTTGTTTATTATGCTTTACTCCACATGCTTCTGAATAAGGATTGATTGCGATTGGGACTATGATTATAGTCCAGACAATCGGTACCAGACTTGAGTTTGTGGTTGAGATTCATTTCGCCACGTAGGATGTGTCTAATGAACCCGAGTCGTACTTCCATTGGCGACAGTGGTTAGGCCACGCGAAGTGCTTATGCACTTCATGTCGTTCGGCTGGTCGTGCGCTCGTGCTAGTCTGGCTCGTCAAGTAACCCGATATGTCTAATGTATGTTCACCATGTTTGGACGCTACTGCTTGAACCTAGGGTACCAAACTTACCAGTGAAATCCGTTAACCATGGTACCTCGATCCGCTAAGACTCATGAGCCGGGCATGGTGGTATGGGACATCGTGGTCAAGCTGTCAGCCTACGCTGGGGCCACGTGCCTCCCCGTAGTGTCCATTGAGCAACCAGACTCGTGAGTCAAATACTGTGGTATGGGACACTGTATTCGAGCTGTCGGCCTACACTGATTGGTGACGAGCCCTTTGTAGTGATCTCGACCATACTTTGAATTTGCGGTGAGGCGACGAGTTTTGTCGCGGTGTATAGAGTATGAACTAGGCCTGTATCAACTTAGTGATGAACCGTTAAAAAGGTGATGGGGGAGTGGTGTAACGATTGCGTATAACAGCCCTGACAGCCTTTGCAGTGTCCTAGAACCACACTATCGTATGAGATTATCTAGGTTTGATGACCCTAGAATGGATCTTGTTTGGGAATGATACAAGGGAGGTACCTTAGTTTCCCAATCCTGCTGTTTGAAATGGACTAATAACAACTCGGTAATCATGCTCATCATCGCACTGCATGTGCCTGGAAGATGTGGAGCACTGAGGAATGAAAGCAAGCAGCGAACGTAAGATGGTGTCGCATGAGGGAGTATGTCGGTGAGGGCATGCATCATGACTACATTCATACTTGCATTAATAAGAGTAGTTAGGAGTGTTTGATTGTACTGCTTTATCATTACTGCTTGACTAAATTGATAACATGTTAACATATGCTTTATTGTTCCATTGAGTTGATCACTCACTCCCACGTTACGGGACGGTGTTGCACACATCAACCAGGATTGTTTGAGTTTCAGATGGTGGCGATGCTGCGAAGCGGAGCCAGACTTTTATGAGGATGAGGAGGATTCCTCCTTTATGCAGTTTCAGGCAGGTTCCTGTGAGCCGTGTCCTGATCGACGGGGCTTTCTGGGATATTGACTAGATGACCTTACACAACTTGGTATAATTTGAAATTGTACTTGTAATGAATTAACCTGGTAACATTATCACACTCTGGAGACTCACCACAGTTTATATATTTTACAAATCTATCACAGTCTTCCGCTTGTAAATTTAACTGTCTCTGGAGTATGATATGCTGTTTTGGCTTAATCTCACTCATGTTCACTACACCAATATAGACAACATTCAATCATCATTCATTTTGTTGTGTAAGTGATACGTTGGAACTCGGGAGTTGAGTTTATGCTCGACCCCCGATTTTTAGGGCGTTACACATGGTTTCAAGCTCAAATTCAAGAACTAAGGCTTAAGAACTCAAGTTCAAGTTTGAAGTTCAAATACTGTACGCTAACGACTCAAGAACTCAAGCTTAACTCAAGCTCAAGTTCAAGAGATCAAACTCAAGCTTCGTGTGTCACAAGAAATCAAGGTTCTGAAGTAAATGATGTTTCAATTGTTCCAACTCACAAATAAGGTATGGATGACCCTAGATTGACCATAGGTTGTGTCATATTCATTGCATATTTTATGTGGGTCATTTCATAAGTTTATACGTCATTTTCTTGACTAGTCTTAGTCCTTGTTCGACTAGTCTAAGTACTAGCTCGACCAGTCTAAGAGTTTTCTCGACTAGTCCAAGGTTTGTTGCAATTTTTCAAAATTTTCTGTTGGACTCTCGACCAGTCGTGGAGACTGCTCGACTAGTCGAGTGAACAGTGCTCGACTTAAAGTCTAGCAAGCTTTTCTGGTCCCACTTGACTAGTCAAGTGCATTGCTCGATCAGTCGAGCAGGCCACTTGACCAGTCGAGCAAGCCAGTGGAACAGTCGAGTAACGATCTTATCTTATCGCGCTAGAAAATTTGAAATTTGGTTAGTCCTTCAACCAGTCGAACCGACCCTTAGACCGGTTGATTGAACAGTATTTCCACCTATAAATAGAGCACGAATTTTAGAGTTTATTCATTCATTCTAAGCTAAATCAAGACATCACTCTGAGAGATAAGTTTGTGAGTTTATTAAGTTATATTATGCTCATTTTAGATTCTCTTTATTAGCTTTTGTAATTTGATTTTGTGATCTTCATTCCAATCTTATATTTCAGAAGGGATTTGTGTTTTACCCTTTCTTGAGATCACAATCAAATCAAGCTAGCCCAGGTTGATTTAATTAAAAATTATTTAGACTTAGAACCTTTTCATCTGTGAGACTAGATATTGAACATCTTCGTCTACATCGGATTGGTTCTACCGGGCTTCTTTAGAAGGAGAATTTCCAGATAAGTACCATTTACATTTTGTATATCTTTTGTGGTTTGGTTTGTGCGGTTGTACTAAGAAAATCTCATTTTTGGTTTTGTCTGAGTTAATCTAAAAAATCTCAGAGTATGGGGTTTTTGTAATTGTGTAAGCCCAACTAAAGACACAATTGTGATGGTTTTAAGGTGAACCTTGGAAAACCTTTTTTCATAGTGAACACTAATATCTCGAGGGAGTGGATATTAGGAGTGGAGTAGTTGTGTGGCTGTTTTCTAATAGTTGGTGTACACACAAATGAACCACTATAATTCCTGGAGTTGTGGTGGATGATTGAATGTGCTTATGTGTGTGAATGTTGTAATTTACTTTGAGCATTTGTGGTGATTGGTGTAATTTATTTTATGCACTTGTGGTGAATGTTGTAATAACTTAGTTTATTTTCTTTGCCTCTTTATTGGTTTGATTTTTTGATACTTACAAACATTTTAGTAAGGTTGTCTTGGCATAAGCTTTTAGTTTTTGGTGTTAGGTTGTCCTTAAAACTAAGTTTGTATCAACCTCTCAAGACTAGTACATTTGAGGTTGCTATTTACTTGTGCTTCTTTCCTTTTTAATTATGCTATCTATCTTTCAATTCCACATTTATTTTTAATTTGGCATAGTCCTATTCACCCCCCTCTAGGACGTTTAGCTCGGCCTTTTCAAGTGTTATCAAAGCCTAATTGCTTTTTTTTTTTTTGGATTCACTTCATAAGCTAATTGATCTGAGCTTATAAGATGTCAAATTTTGATAGCCTCTCAATCACTAGGCCTCCACCTTTTGATGGCTCCAATTATGCCTATTGGAAAGCCAGAATGAGGATCTTTTTAAGGTCCATAGATGAGAGTGTGTGGCAAGCCACAATGACTAGATGGAACCCACCCACAACTGAAGTTCTAGGCACTGATGGAACTAAATCTGTTAAAGTTACACCTTATTTTTCATCGACCGCACTTCAGAAAAATGAGAGTAGTGCCAATGAAAATGCTTTAAATGCAATTACTTGCACGCTATCACCAGATGAATTCAAAAGAATTATATCTTGTGATACTGCAAAGCAAGCCTGAGACATTCTAGAAATGACACACGAGGGTATGACTATTGTCAAGAAATCTAAACTTCAAATCCTCACCACTGGTTTGAGGAGATACATATGGAAGAAAGTGAAACTTTCATGGACTTCTATACTAAGTTAGATGACATAGTCAACTCTATGTGGGGTCTTGGTGATAGTATCTTAGAAAGCAAAGTCTGTGCAAAGATATTGTGCTTATTGCCTGATAGGTTCAATTCTAAGGTCACTGCCATTCAGGAACTTCGTGATACGGATAATATGAGGGTTGAAGAGCTGGTTGGTTCTTTACAAACCTACGAGTTAAATTTTAAGGCTTCTAAAGGTAAGTCCGTAGCCCTTAAGTCTTCTAAAAATATTTCTCATGATAAAGCAAGTAATTTCGATTGTGATAATTCTGAAGATGATATGACACTATTAGCCAAGAAGTTTTATAAAATTTTCAAAAGTAAAAAGATGGTAGATTTTCAAAAACCTTCTGAAAAGAAAAGGACTAGATCTAAAACTTGAAAATCTATTAAAGACAGTCAATGTTTCAACTGCCATGAATACGGGCATCTGACAAACAAATGTCCAAAAAGGGACTAACCTAAGAAGAAAGGTATGTTGGCCACATGGGATAAATCATCTTACTCTGAAGCTTCTTCTGAGTCAGATGACTCTGAACCCGAGTCTACTAATGAGATCAAGGCCTTAATGACTCTAGCTAGAGTCACTTTCTTAAACAGTTGTAATTCAACTTATGATGAAAATCTGAGAAGCGACCCTGAAAACGATGATGATTTACAAGATGCCTATAATGCCCTATACAGGGAAAGTTGTAAGATAGCTGTAAAACTAAAACTTCAAAAAGAAAAGTTTTTAAAACTAAAAGGAAATTATGATAATCTAGTTTTAGAAAAATCTCACCTTTCAGATTGTTTTGAAAAAATCAAGTGTGATTTAGATTTCAAAACATCCCAAGTTGAAAACCTAAAATCTGAAAATGAAAAACTGAAACTAGAAGTCTCTTCTTTCTTAAGTTTGAAGGATACTTGGAGGTGTGCCCGGGGTGATCCTAAACTAGAAAGACTACTAACTGGATCAAGGGAATGTGGCGATAGATCTAATCTGGACTACGATAAGAATACACCTCCTAAAAGTAAGTCCACTCCACCTAAGTTTGTTAAAGGGGAGTCCTCTAACTCAAAAGGGAAAAGTCTGAATCAAAATAACTTAAAAAATTCTAAAACTTTTCAGGCTATGAAACTTAAAAGCAACCATATCAACTATAGAAATCAGAATAATAACTCCTTAGCTGAGAAAATTGTTGATTTACTCAAGGATCTTCTAAAATCTAACTCGAATGGTAGAATATACAACAACTACAAGCATAAAAAAACCAACTATGCTCAAAACCCAAAACATTAATGAAATGGGTCCCTAAGGTTGGTTGTCTAGTTGCCCACACCACTTTCAAGGCTTCGAGTCAATCAAAGTGGTCCTTAGACAATGGTCGTTCTAGACACATGACAGGTGATAAAAATTTGTTCACCAATCTTAAAGATATGACTGATGGCTCAATCACATTTGGTGATGGTAGTAACTGCAGGATTATTGGCTAAGTTACGGTTCAACTCTTTAATCTTCCTCCATTTGAGAATGTGTTATTTGTAGAAGGCCTTAAGAATTTCTCAAATTTGTGATAATAAACATAACGTCAAATTCACCAACCAAGGGTGTGAGATTTCTAATGAGAAAGGTTTTGTGATATTAACTGGTCACAGAACATCTGAGAACTGCTATATAGTCAGTGATTCAATCTTGTATATATTATTGTGTTACATGGTCCAAACCGATGAGACCGAACTATGACATAAACGCCTAGGGCATTTACACTACCACAATCTTTATAGACTGAGCAAAGGTGAAGTAATAAGAGGTCTACCCAAGATTAACAAATTGGATAAAATATATGGCGAATGTCAGATTGGGAAATAAACTAGGAGTGCTCACAAGAAAGTGAACTCTCATACCACATCTAAACCCCTTGAATTCCTCCACATGGATCTCATTCGACCGAATAGAACGGAGAGTCGAGGAGGTAAGAAATATATTCTGGTTATAGTAGATGACTTTACCAGATATACATGGGTAGTTTTCATGAGAGAGAAATCAGAAACTCTCGATGAAGTGAAAAGGATACTCAAGCGTATCCAAAATGAGTAGGAATCACATGTCTCTAAAATCCATAGTGATCATGGTTCCGAATTTGATAATAGCAGTTTTGAGAAGTTCTGTAGCAATCACGGAATATCGCATGAGTATTCTGCACCCAAGACACTTGAACAGAATGGGGTAGTTGAAAGAAAAAATTGAGTACTTCAAGAAATGGCTAATGTAATGTTAAACAGCATGAAACTTTCTAAAAATCTTTGGGCTAAAGTAGTGAATACAGCTCGTTATATCATTAACCGTGTTTGTACTAGAAAGTTAAATAATAAGACTGCATATGAACTATGGTTCAATAAGAAGCCTATTGTCAAATACTTTTGAGTTTTTGGCAGCAAGTGCTACATTTTGTGTGACCGGGAAAATCTGGAAAAATTCGACACTAAAAGTGACGAAGGGATATTCTTAGGGTATGCTCTAAACAATCGAGTGTATCGTGGTCTCAATAAAAGGACTGGTGTAATTCAAGAATCCATTAATGTGGTTATAGATGATCACACGAATACACCTGTCTCAAGTTTAGAAGATGACGAAGTCTCTTTATTTCTTAAACCAGACTCTTCATCTAGTCAAAATGACACTGAACCACGAACAGTTAAAGACCATCCAACTAATCAAATTCTTAGGAACCTTCTCACTGATGTGCGCACTCGTAGATAATTAGAAAACATTTGTAATTATGTGTGCTTCACATCCTAGATTAAGCCGGCAAATGTAAAAGAAGCGCTTGCTAATGAAAACTGGATAGTACCTATGCAAGATGAACTTAATCAATTCGTAAGGAATGATATATGGTACTTAGTTCCTAAACCTAATGATAAATACATTATTGGAACTAAATGGATTTTTTAAAATAAGTCTGATGAACTTGGTAATATTATAAGAAACAAGGCTAGATTGGTTGTACAAGGGTACACTCAGATAGAAGGCATCGATTATGATGAAACTTTTGCTCCTGTAGCTTGTCTTGAATCTATAAGACTGTTCATATCCATTGCTTGTTACAAAAAATTCAAAATTTATCAAATGGATGTCAAGAGTGCTTTCTTGAATGGTGATCTACATGAAGAAGTATATGTAGAACAGCCTACTGGTTTTGAAGACCCTAAACATACTGATCATGTTTATCGCCTGAAAAAGACACTCTATGGATTAAAACAAGCTTCCAGGGCTTGGTACGAGAAATTGACTAAGTTTTTACTAGGTCATAACTTTATAATGGGGGGTGTTGATAAGACACTTTTTGTAAAGAAACACAATTCTCACATACTGATAGTACAAATATATGTTGATGAATTATCTATGGATCTACCTGTTATAACATGACTATTGAGTTTGCAGATTTAATGAAGTCCAAATTTGAAATGAGCATGGTTGGAGAACTGAACTATTTATTACGTTCGCAAGTCAAACAACTTACTGATAGGTTCTTTATCTCTCAAACCAAATACGCTCTAAACTTGGTGAAAAGGTTTGGTTTTGAGAGTGGTAAAAATTTCGAGACTCCTATGAGTACGACACTTAGACTCTCTAAGGATTTGACAGGTAAAAGTGTAGATCCTAAGTTGTATCGCAGTATGATAGGTAGCTTATTATATTTAACTGCGAGCCAACCTGATATTGCATTCAGCGTAAGAATCTGTGCTAGATATCAATCAGACCTTAAAGAGTCCCACCTGATTGCTCTAAAGCGCATTTTGAGATATGTCGCAAGTTCGATCAAACTCGGCCTTTGGTATCCTCATGATACTAATGTTCAATTAGTCGGTTATTCGGATGCTGATTGGGCTGGTAATATTGATGACCACAAGTCTACCATCGGTGGATGTTTTTATGTCGGGAACTGTTTAGTTTCTTGGCATAGTAAGAAACAGAGTTTCGTATCACTTTCCACAGCTGAGGCTGAGTATATTGCAGCCGATAATGCATGCACTCAGCTTTGTGGATGAAGAGGATGTTAAGTGATTACATATTTGCGCAAGATTCTATGGTGTTGTATTGGAACAATTCTAGCGCAATTAACATTTCTAAAAAATCCAATTCAGCATTCACGAACTAAGCATATTGACATTAGATATCATTATATTAGTGAATTAGTAGAAGATAAGATTATTTCTTTGGATTATATTCAGACTGAAAATTAACTTGCAGACATTTTTACAAAACCGCTTGACAAAAACAGGTTTGATAAATTAAAATTGGATATGGGTATGTGTAATATAATATGAATTGTTTGTGTTTATTTGTACTATATTGCATGTTTTTATTTTATTTTTGCAATTTTTTTTATTAAAAATATGGACAAATGTAAACTTTATGAGGTGCACGACCAGTCAAGTACACACTTGACCAGTTGTATCATGACTGCTCTGGTTTAGGGCTTTTTATTGTGCAAAAAACACTTTTTCTTCACTTTTTCGTCTTCCCCAACCAGCCCTATCACGACCGGTCGAACACACCTTCGATTCCTTCATGGTTAGTGCATCTTTTTCATTTTCCTTGTAGATTTTGGTTCTTTACACTTCTATTTCCTTGATTTCGTAGTTTATTTCAAGGTTTTTGGTGGTTTATTGGGGTTTCTAGCAAAATTTCTTATTTCCTTGAAACCCGTCTTTCCTTTCTTGCATTACTTGTTTTTCTTGTATTCTTTGTGCTATGGATGGTAGAAATAAGAAGAGAGCATATCGTGATCCCTCTTCTTCCCGTTCCACTTCAATCACGGTGCCTCATCTTCGTTCACCCGAAGAAGATGCTGAATACGTGCAGGATATTCGTCTCTGTAATGTGATTGTTGAGCGAATTGTTAACTCAAATCATTTGGAACTATTCAGCATTGTTCCCCTCCTTCAAACTGTAGGATGGGCTAAGATATTAAATTGGGGCAGTCCTGCATGCTGTCCCATTGTACATGCCATGTTTGCTTGTATAAGTGACTTTTCTACTGAGAATTAACTTTTACTATTTCAACTAGAGAAGGTCCTATTGATGTAGACCATCACTTGATATCTGGATTGATGGATATTCTAGTGAATGATGAAGGTATTCCTATTTCTACTTTAGTGGCAAGACCTTCTGAATCTAAAAAACGAATACTAACTAGAGTGTTATGCAATATGGATGCTGATTGGAACTCTGGTGTTGCGCTCAGTTCCAAATATATGTTACCCAGATATAGGATTCTTCATCGTATTTTCATCTCTAATGTGTATCCTAGGTCTGGTAACAAAACTGAGCTAACTGCTTTAATGACTCACATCCTTCATTTAGTTGTTACTAGTGTTCATGTATGTCTTCCATCTTTTATTTGTTACATTATCATTCAGTTTCGTTTCCATCCTGGTCATAGTGATATTCCCTTTGCATTTCTGATGACCACACTAGCTACTCATAGTCTTGTGGTTATGCCTATTGGAGAAGCTCCTATTAACCATTTACCCTTCAACAATTCAAACATTAATAAGATGAATATGAGGTTGGCTCCTGGCCAAGTTGATGGGGCTGCTGGAGGAACTGCTGAAGAAACTGGAGAGGAAGATGCTTTGCCTCCTGATGATGTTAATATGGATGACTTGTTTGATGAGATAGATTCAGATTCTGCGGCTAATCCAGATTTTCAACCTTCTAATTTTGATGAGCGATTGTGACCCCTAGAGGAAAGGGTGGAAGGTCTGCATGTGTCCCAGGAAAATCAATTCAAATACATGCGCAAATACCTTAGGCGCATTAACAAGGGACTACATTAGATAAATCCATCTATTCCTGCTCCATCATCTTGATCTGACTAGCTTGTTATTTTATTTTGGACAAGTATTAACTCTTTCTCCTCTTTGTGTGTTTGGATAATTCTTGGACTTATACTTTTACTTCTTACTATGTGGACATGATATTATGCATTAAGTTGATATTATGATTGTCATGGTGATGCTCTTTCCTCTCTTATTTCATTTAATCTCTTATCTTTATATGTCTTTCCTTAGTCATATTGTGACAAGAAGGGGGAGAAATTGTGGAGATGATTGTGTGATTGTGGAATATAGAATGTAGTGTATGGATATATGGAATTTTTTTTACAGGTTCTGTAAATCTCCTCTCTTAGATTGAGGGGGAGTAATGGAATGAGGGGGAGACGTGACTGTTGATCATTTGTTACTCACATGGTGTATATAACTGGTGCATGATTTTTTATTGTGCATGATCCTTTATTTGGTTTTGTCACAAATTTGATAAAGGGGGAGATTGTAAATGCTATAGTGTAAATCTAGCACCCGAAGAGTTGTCAAATTTGTTGTACCAAACCATTTAGAATTTGTATCATGCTTTTAGTTGAATTGATCAGGTTCGTGCATTTTAAAGTTGTCTGCATCTTCGTCGAACTTGCCTACATTTTCAAGTTGAAGGGAAGATTGTTGAAGTTCATGGTTTCAAGCTCAAATTCAAGAACTAAGGCTCAAGAACTTAAGTTCAAGTTTGAAGTTCAAATACTGTACGCTAAAGACTCAAGAACTCAAGCATAACTGAAGCTCAAGTTCAAGAGATCAAACTCAAGCTTCATGTGTCACAAGAAATCAAGGTTCTGAAGCAAATGATGTTTCAATTGTTCCAACTCACAAACAAGGTATGGATGACCCTAAATTGACCATAGGTTGTGTCATATTCATTGGATATTTTATGTGGGCCATTTCATAAGTTTATAGGTCATTTTCTCGACTAGTCCAAGTACTGGCTCAACCAGTCTAAGAGTTTTCTCGACCAATCCAATGTTTGTTGCAATTTTTCAGAATTTTCTATTAGACTCTCGACCAGTCGTGGAGACTGCTCAACCAGTCGAGTGAACAGTGCACGACCAGTCGTGTAGGCTCGACTTAAAGTCCAGCAAGCTTTTCTGGTCCCACTCAACCAGTTAAGCAGGCCACTCGACCAGTCGAGTAATGATCTTATCCTATCGCACTAGAAAATATGAAATTTGGTTGGTCCTTTGACTAGTTAAACTGACCCTTAGACCAGTCAAGTGAACAGTATTTTCACTTATAAATAAAACACGAATTTCAGAGTTTATTCATTCATTCTAAGTTAAATCAAGACATACTCTAAGAGATAAGTTTGTGAATTTATTAAGCTATATTGTGCTCATTTTACATTCTCTTTATTAGCTTTCATAATTTGATTTTGTGATCTTCATTCCAATCTTATATTTAAGAAGGGATTTGTGTTTTACCCTTTCTTGAGATTAAAATCTAATCATGCTAGCCCAAGTTGATTTAATTAAAAATCATTTAGAACTAGAACTTTTTCATCTGTGAGACTGGACATTGAACATCTTCGTCTACATCGGATTGGTTCTACCGGGCTTCTTCAGAAGGAAAATTTCCAGATAAGTACCTTTTACATTTTGTATATCTTTTGTGGTTTGGTTTGTGAGGTTGTGACAAGAAAATCTCATTTTTGGTTTTGTCTGAGGTAATCCAGAAAATCTCAGAGTGTGGGGTTTTTGTAATTGTGTAAGCCTAACTAAAGACACAATTATGAAGGTTTTAAGGTGAACCTTGGAAAACCTTTTTCATAGTGAACACTAATATCCCGAGAGAGTGGATATTAGGAGTGGAGTAGTTGTGTGGCTATTTTCTAACAGTTGGTGTACACACAAATAAACCACTATATTTCCTGGAGTTTTGGTGGATGATTGAATGTGCTTATGTGTGTGAATGTTGTAATTTACTTTAAGCATTTGTGGTGAATGGTGTAATTTATTTTATGCACTTGTGGTGAATGTTGTAATAACTTAGTTTATTTTCTTTGCCTCTTTATTGGTTTGAGTTTTTGATACTTACCAAACGTTCTAGTAAGGTTGTCCTGGCATAAGCCTTTGGTTTTTGGTGTTAGGTTGTCCTTAAAAGTAAGTTTGTAACAACCTCTCAAGACTAGTACATTTGAGGTTGTTATTTACTTGTGCTTCTTTCCTTTTTGATTGTGCTATCTATCTTTCAATTCCACATTTATTTTTAATTTGGCATAGTCCTATTCACCCCCCTCTAGGACATTTAGCTCAACCTTTTCAATTTTACGGCTTTACTGTAAAACTCAGGCAGATCCAAACCTCAAGTGGACCATGGAACATAAAGTGGGGACAATGATGCCAATGTTAAAACCCTTCTACGGCCCATCATAATGTTTATTTTACATCCAACCTATCCATAACATCACACAGAACTAGATGAAGGGACCAAACAAATATCATCTTGATCCAAAACTTTTGTGGCCCCAAGAAGTTGTCAATGGTAGGCATTCAATCCCTACTACTTTCTATGTTATGGTCCACTTGAGCTTTGGATCTGCTTAATTTTTGTACTAATGCCCTAAAATGATTTTTCCAAATGGATGGATGGTGTGGATATAATACTTATATCATGGTGGGGCCATGGAACTTAGTGACGGCAACACGGTCGGTGGCGTGTGACACACTAGCCTTTTCGCTTTCCACGCAGAAGGGGACGCGAATTAGATACTGATAGGTTGAGTAGCGAGTCAGCTACTGAAGTGACGTCACCAAGTTATGTGGGTTCCACTATGATGTATGTGTTATATCCACACCGTCTATCCATTTTTAGATATCATATAATGCATGGGCCAAAGAATGAGGCAATTAAAAAGCTATAGTGGACCCCACCACGGAAAACACTGGGGAGAGTGATTCCCATCGTTGAAACTATCCTAAGGCCCACCATAATGTTTATTTGAAATCCAACCTGTTCATAAGTTTAAAAAAAGTCATGAAATAAGGGAAAACGCAAATATCAGCTTGATCTAAAACTTTGGTGGCCTTTAGAAGTTTTTAATGGTGGACGTCATTGTCCCATTGTTTTCTGTGCTGGGATCCATAAGAGCTTTGGATTTGATTTATTCTTTGGATATTACCTTAAAATGATCTTTCCAAATGGATGGAAGGTGTGGATACAAAACATACATCATGGTGCGGCCCATGGAGCTTGGTGACGTCACTTCAGTAGCTAGTCTCGCTACTCAACCTGTCGGTAGCTAATCTGCGCCCCGCGGAAGGAAGTAGATTAGGTGCCGCCTCCGCCTAACCTACGATAGTGCGTTCCTCATCGTGGGGCCGAACTTGATCTACATATTGTGTACCCACACGGTCCATCTGTTTTGGAAGACAATTTTAGGTCCTGATTCCAAAAATAAAGAAGATCCAATTCTAAGGTGAACCATACTATCAGAAACAGTAGTGATTGAATACTCTACCATTAAAAACTTCCCATGGCCCACTGTAACGTTTACATCATTCTTATTTTCCATATAACATGTTGATACGTTACATAAACTTGGATGAAGTAATATATATATATATATATATATATATATATATATTATATATATATATATATATATATAATATTAATATATATCAACTTCATCCAAAATATAAGTGGCCCATTAATTGTCAATCACAACCTTTTACTATGGTTTGGTCCACCAGATAATTGGATCTGCTTCAGGTTCTGAATCATATTTTAGAATGATTTATAAAGACAGATGGGTGGAGTGGATATAAAATTCATACGTCAATGTGGCCATCTTGGGTTAAGCCTGAACCGCACCTAATACACTCCCCACGCAGATAGCCTGTCTTCTAGATTGTGTGGGATGGAATTTTTTATCTACACAAATAGGCGTGCCCATTATAATGTTTATGAGAAATTCACCACGTTCATTCATTTTTTCTAGTCATGTTAGGATGGGGGAAAAATAATGAAGTATATCTATAATTCAACTGGGCCACACAACAAGAAAATGTGAGTAGTTAAATGCCTACCGTTGAAGCCTTCCTAAGGTCTATCATTATTCTTATATGCCATCCATACTGTTCACAGGGTCATTCTTACTAGGATGAACTAAAAATACAAAAATATTAGCCCAATCCAAAACTTCTGTGACCCCATCAATGTTCTCCAGCAGACATCCATTCCTCACTATTTTCTGTTGTGAAGCCTACGTGATTTTCGGATCTGCCCCACTTTTTGTCTCATGCCCTAACGTGAAATAAAAAAAACAGATGGACGGTGTGGATCATTTCTCACAACATGACGGTGGGCCCTAACTAACTTCCTATCACATTAAGCTTCCCCGAGAGGTTGTCGCATCTCCCCGCGCATTTTGACTGTTTATCATCCAACAGTTCACACTAAGACACGACTCGACCGTATGTTATGGTTCTATGCGCTTGACCTTATAGTACCATTTCCCTAATATATATATATATATATATATATATATATATATTATATATATATATAATCACAGTATGTATCATTTCCCTGATTCCAGATGACTTAGACATTGTTAACTTACAATGAATGATATTCACTCACCTTTAATTATGCACCTAAAATAGTATACTTTTCACATTTATTGGGTCTAAACTTGTTGGGGGGAAAAACGAATTAATCCCTTACACAGGATAACGACCATCTAACTATGAGAGAAGGACCTCCAAGCTAGGGTAAGCAAATGATCATTGGCAGGCCTCTGAGCTGAGCTGCTAGAGAACAAGTCTTGGAGACGGAACGAACAGTTCCTCTGACATAGAGATGAGCCCCCGAGTTGAGCTGTCCGAGGACAGAGGTCAATGAGGAAGGAACGTCTCACTAAGAGCATCCACAACACAGGAAGGGACCCGTAAGGAAAGGAGCTCGAGATATGAGCTCCCCTGTATGCTAAGCTGACCCGATCGACCACTACCAAGATGGTACGAGTAACTTGGAGGGGATTACCTCCCAAGTTCGGAAAAGGAGGGCCTGACTTGATCTCAGCCGAAGATTGCGCTGACTGAGGCGGGCACAACGACATTTTCGGGAGTGGTTTCCCATCTAAACATGGACTCTCCAATGTATCCCATTAAGACACAATGGCTTTAGAATCACCCAAGGACCCTATAAATACAACTACCCTAAACGAATGGAGGTAAACTTAACACTAAAACTCTAGCATTCGATCATAATTGACTAGCCTAACTCAGGCATCGAAGGGTCCACAGTCAGCCACTGACATCCCCTATAGTCCACATCTCCCTTATCCTTGCAGGTCCATCGGTAGACGTTCTCCACGATCAATTGAATATGTTGCCCAAAATCCGAGGATAACAAATTGGCATCGTTTGTGGGAATCGACAGTAAAGCCAAGTTCTCACCGTCTCTAACTCAAACCACCACCAGTCCTTCCCTCGATGGCAAAAAGAAAAGGAAAGGCTCCGGCTGTAGCCGAATCCGCTCACCGTGCTCCATCTAGTGAGGATCAAACCTCGTAATCATTACCTTAGTCTCAACCGCCCTTAAAAGCGGTGGTGCAAAAGTCTCAAAACTGAGGTAGTTGACTCATCTCCCTTGAGAACTAGGTGGGAGTCTTGACCAATAACATAGACTGCATCAAAAGACAACATGCGTCCTCGGCCAACTAGATCGAAGAGGCGGAGATGACATCCGAGCAGTCCCGCTCGATGCAATCGCGCCTCGAGCTGCACCAGGGATAGGCCCAAGCTAGGGGAAGCCTCATCGCCCCAATATAGACCTTGATGACTTCCAAGCTCACCGAGTCAGACCTATGACATATCCTAGACTGAAGGCGACAAGCTTGGGAGAACGCCCCAAAAATTATGATGGAAAGCGAAGTCCCTAAGGGGGCAGAAATCAGAGAGATCTGGGACCAACTCGATAATATTCAACACGCTTACTGAGCAAAAGCCCCAACATCTGTGAATTCCCTCCTCGAGCAAACTGAGCCACCATTTATAAATGACATCATGGAAGCCTGGCTGTTGCCTGATCGAACAAACCCCAGGTGCAGGATTACGATGTAGTAATAGCTTGGTGAGACGGAGGTAGTACCCATAGGGACTTATGATTGTGTGATTTCTTAAACACTTTAGAGTTAGAACTAAAATTAAAACTACTTCTAAAATGTGACTTTAAGAATAAATAATGTAATTAAAAAGGAATTTAATAGAGATAAAATACTAGAGAACCAAGGATCCACTTACAACCATCCTTAATATTTAATTCACTTGATTCAATCATATAACTCATCTGGAATTGAAGTCTTATCCTGTCCAGCCGGATAATGAAGCGGTTAA
This sequence comes from Magnolia officinalis, assembly GCA_021015155.1. NCBI lineage: Eukaryota > Viridiplantae > Streptophyta > Magnoliopsida > Magnoliales > Magnoliaceae > Magnolia > Magnolia officinalis. Next base: position 49,229,589 of record JAJHSJ010000012.1, read on the forward strand.
ATCATCATTCATAAATCCAAATTAGATATGAACTTCCATTAAATTGGTTCCCGTATAAAGCACAAAAGTATTGATCACAAGGAATTCAAAGCAGCTATTGTGCCCTTAGTGTACGATAGATTAATGGATTTTACAGATTAATCCCTTGCAAAATAGATAAGAAATTACTCTTATTAGCTTTCCCAAGCATCCAATGTGCTCGGAGTCGCACCGACTTGGAGTTTATTCACTTTTGTTATGCTTCGGTCACACTGACTATATGTTTTGGTTGCACCAAATTAGCCTATCGGTTGGAGCTGAATTTCTTCAATTTTCATCTGAAGCCTCTTTCTCCCTTAGGTCACACTGAACCTCCCTTTGGTGGCACCGAACATGGCTTCGGTCGGACCGAATGTCGAGCCGAATTATCTCTGAAAATTACAATTTCTTGTTGTACTGTTCTATGCATCTTCAGTTGGACTGAACCAACCTCAGGTGAGACCAAATAGTTTGTTATTTCTGTTATTGACTTTGTGATTTAGCTAGTCTTTTCTCTCTCTTTTGCACTTAGTTTCCTTGGATATTTAGCATTTGAAATCTTTATTAATCATCTCCAAAATCTCCAAATCTCCTCCAGGTCATTTTTTGATCATTAATTCTCTTTTTTTACTTATTCTTTTCACATTAGCTCTTTAAATCACCTCACATAGTAAAACATATGTAATTAGATCAATTATGTGCATCTTTATTTATAAAATTGATGCATAATAAGGGAGAAATATATAATATTTCACACTTAACACACACCCCAACTAGCATTTTGTTAGTCCTGTGCAAAACATCTGTCATGCCCCAAACTCGGGAACTGGGCTTATAAAATTCTCTGTTGCCGAATCTAGTGCCTATAGCCTCCGTAGTACCCCATTCTTGACTCCCAGTTCCCATACGCCAGGTTCCGATCCTAGGATCCTACAAGGAGGATTTTTAGGATAATTTTTTTTTCTGTAAAGGAGCATAACCACAAGTGTACCCAAGTCACAAAACAACATCATCACCACATATCCACCAATATAATCTTCGAGTACAATGTTGGAAAGGAAACATAAGATATAACCAAAACTCAAAAGATCAGGCTTATGCTTTGGGCTCAATGTTGCTGATATGCCCTAGCATCACCTGCAGTGTAAACAAACGTGTATAAGCTTCCTACGAAGCTCGGTAGAGTGCGTGTGTGCATGTAAAATGTATATGACAATAATACATATAACAGAGTATGCGGAAGATGATGGAGGGCTAAGCTACAAAGTCCATGAATGTTGTTAGCCATACCATGGCTATGCAATGCAAGGCCTACGTGGCCGAATGTCATATGCTAAATATGTAATGCAAACATGCTGATCCTCAATTAGTCCACATATTAGAATAATTCATCACCGGAAACATCACCGGGGTCTAGTACACTCAACACTTACTACTGGCCCATCATGCACATAACTAAGTGACTGAAAAAGACATCACTATCCACCTTGCCAATGGTATACCAATGCCCACCCAGTTAGTCAATAGAGGACCCATTTACGAGCTGGTTAGACTCAATGTAACATCCCAGATTTTTGCCAACCTGGAATTAGACGTCCTTAGGCAATGGGTCGCTCCTAACACCTTATTAACTTGTCAGAACCCAATCCCATAATCTAAAATCGCTTGTTAACCCTTTTCCTTCACAAATCCCACCCTTCACCACCTTGTTCTTTAATTTTTCTAAGTACTTTCACCCCCTAGACACTATCTTAAACTAGCTAAGTATTATAACTTGGATCACTTTATATACAAACTACAAGGCCCAGGTACCACCTCAGACAGAAATCATACAGGACTAAATCCTTTAGAAATTAGGTGAGAATTAGCTAGTGTTAAACTAGAGTACCTGTGAAATTAGCACTAATCATGTTAAATATGATTTGCAAGATCCAAAACTTGTAGAATCATTAACGCTAGGTTACCCTAAAATCTAGGATCAATCTCATTACCCGGCTGCTCTCGGGAGCATCTCGAAACTCCGATCAGATTTGGACCACACGTCGGAAGTTCGATTTATACGAAGTTAAGGAATTAGGACCGCCTTGCTGGGCTTGACAACCATCTCGGAAATCAAATCCAGATAGTGTCCCAGCGCTATTCGCTTGAGCTCGGAGCGGGGAGTGTGAGAAATGTGAAAAAAATTCTAAATTAAATTCAAAATAAATAAATCTGGCACATGTCGCTTGCGGATCAGTATTAAGCAACTAGACCATCAGAATCAGACCAAATTACACCCTCGGATCAGGGATATTTCTCCAAACATATCCATGTACTCGGAATCTCCGATTGAGATCTGTTGACCGTTGAACTGAAACTGGTCCGCCACGTGTGATCTGAGAACCCTACTGGAACGAAAACTTAATGGTACCTAGATCCAGTGTTAGTGAGCTTAAGCCCGACCACACACAGAAAAGGGGCTGCCAGAAGTCCTCCGTTGAGCTGGAACTGACCCGCTTTGGTTATAACCTAAGTATACCTTGACCTGAAGTCTATTTTGGTGAGGTTTTAGGCTATATAAGGACCTATAAACCCTCTCTTATTCAGCCATACGAATTTGAGAAAAACCCTAGGAGAGAAGAGAGAAAAGAGAGAGAAAGTTAGAGAGTTGTGGGAGGATTCTTCCTACCCTTTTTCCCTGTCGCTACACAAGCTTCACCATTCCATTCTCATCGCTTTCTTGATGATTCCGGCGTCGTTTCTAGGTAAGAAACCCTAACCCTAATTTATTTTGGGGTTGTGGTGGTTGTTGGTTATGAAATAGCTAACCTATTTCGTTCTATAGGTGGCCAAACTGCCGTATACGAAGGTTTAGCAAACTTATTGAATTCGTTACGATTCTACGATAAAAGGTGCGGACTTTAGGTGTATAGGTTATGGTTTTCAACGCTTTTAATGTCAGATAATGGTAGATTCATGATCTGCATGCAATTGCACATGTACAAAGTGTTGTCTGTTTTCCGTTTCTATTAAATACGAAGAATATGGAATTTTGTGTATTCTAGGTATTTGTAGAAAGTACCGTATACGTATAAATTTTGGAAATGTGTTTACCATGATTATTTATTGTATGAACATATTATATATGTGTATAACACTTACGTGGCGAGAGGGTTCTCCCTAATACATGTTTTTGCTAATATACACTAGGTATGTTAAAATAGAGTATTCTAAGTGTTTGTGAAAATGACCGAATGAATATAGAATTTGCATTCGTGCTCTCCATGACTGATTGTCATGGATACATGATTGTTGTATAGGCGACACCCCTTTGACGAAAGGATTTGCCCTAAATCACGCCACGGCCAATATACACTATATATGTTAAAACGTGTAGCCTAAGTGTTTGTGGAAATGACTTAATGAACATGGAACTTGGATTCCTGCTTGCCATGACTATCCGTCGTGGGTGCACACGTGTTATGATTGGGGCAACTCCCTAGTGAAAGGATTTGGCCTTATACCTATGTGATCAACATACGTCATGTATGTTGATGTATGTAGTTTAAAGTGTTTGTTGAAATGTCTGAATGAGTAGTAGTTAGTAAATTGTAATGTATAAGGGTGTTGAGATAGGATTCTCAGCTACCTTAGAGATGTATATGATTTCCTCCATGTTGCTTGTTTAATTTAACTACTTATGAAATATAGGTGTTTGTATTTCCCATTTATGTTGTGCTTTGTTACATGTTTTATGACATGCTTGTCAACATGCTTGAATTACTTTGTTTATTCTGCTCTACTCTACATGCTTCTGGTCATGGATTGATTGTGTTTGGGACTACGATTATAGTCCAGGCAATCGGTAACGGGATTGAATTCATGGCTGAGATTCATTTGCCACGTGAGATGTGTTCGACGAACCCGAGTCGTACTTCGGTTGGCAATAGTGGTTGGCCACACGAAGTACTTATGCGCTTCATCTCGTTCAACTTGTTGTGCGCTCGAGCTAGCCGAGCTCGTTAAGTAACCCGATCTGTCTAATGTATGTTCACCATGTTTGGATGCTACTGCTTGAACCCAGGGTACCAAACTTACCAGTGAAATTCCGTTAACCATGGTACCTCGATCCGCTAAGACTCATGAGCCGGGCATGGTGGTATAGGACACCGTGGTCGAGCTGTCGGCCTACGCTGAGGCCACGTGTCTCCCCATAGTGTCCATTGAGCAACTAGACTCGTGAGCTGATTATGGTGGTATGGGACACTATATTCGAGCTGTCGGCCTACACTGATTGGTGACGAGCCCTTTGTAGTGACCTCGAGCATACTCTGAATTTGCGGTGAGGCGACGAGTTTTTCCGCGATGAATAGAGTATGAACTAGGCTTGTATCAATTTAGTGATGAACCGTTAAAAGGGTGATGGGGGAGTGGTGTAACGGTTCCGTGTAACAGCCCTGACAGCCCTTGCAGCGACCTAGAAACACACCATCATATGAGATTAACTAGGACTGATGACCCTAGAATGGATCATGTTTGGGAATGATACAAGGGAGGTACCTTAGTTTTCCAATACTGCTGTTTGAAATGGACTAATAACAACTCGGTAATCATGCTCATCATCACATTGCATGTGCTTGGAAGATGTGGAGCACTAAGGAATGCAAGCATGCCGCGAACGTAAGATGGTGTCGCATGAGGGAGTATGTGGTGAGGGCATGCATCATGACTGCATTCCATACTTACATTAACAAGAGTATTTAGAATTGTTTGATTGTACTGCTTTATCATTACTGCTTGACTGAATTGATAACATGTTAACCTATGCTTTATTGTTCCACTGAGTTGATCACTCACTCCCATGTTACGGGACGGTGTTCCGAACAACCATCAGACTTTGTGTGATTGCAGATGGCGACGCTACTCCTGAGGCGGTGCCGACCTTTATGATGACAATGATGCTCGTTCGTATATGCTGTATGCTGATGGCTTCAAGTGAGACGTGTCTTGATCGACGGGATTACAGGGATGTTGACTAGATAACACTATACCTTTGGTATAATTTGAAATTGTACTTGTAATTATTTAACCTGGTAACCTTATCACACTTTGGAGACTTACCATAGTCTATATCTTTTATGTATCTATCACAGTCTTCCGCTTGCAATTTAACTGTCTCTGGAGTATGATATACTGTTTTGGTATAATCCCATTCATGTTTCAATGCTCTCATCATAATCATCATTATCTGTGTTGCATAAGTGATGTGTTGGAACTCGGGAGCTGAACTTTGCTCAACCCCCAATTTTCAGGTCGTTACACTCAACCTAGCTTATAGCCCCCTACATTCAGGTAGATAAGGTCACACCCTTTTGCAACTAACCACGACATTGTGGGAGACGCGGCTTATTGGTATTTGGCACTTGGGCACTCATGTTATCCACTCAGTATCGACGTTGAAGCATCCTGCTAGTACCACAAAGGTTTATGGACTTTTACCTAAAGATATCCAAAGAACCCTAATGTTAAATCTGATATTTTCAGTATCCAATTCGGCCACCCATAATATGCTTGTGAAGGTCATAACCCCGATGTTGCTAGGGTGTAAAAGTGCTCGTGACATACATGATTCAAAATGCATCAGTCATACTATCCAAGTCATGCACCAAACTTACGCATACTGCGCGATCATGTGGGGCGATCCTATCTCAAATAGAGTCCTCTAAGTGTCTTAAGCCAACGAGCATATGCTGTGAACAATCGCCATCCACAACAGGCATACAAATGATGTGTGTTGATGCAAAAATATGGTCCACCCTTTTTAGACCTTCGAGTACCTGCACAGGAAGAAGACAAAGGAGACCCTAGCTAGAGTAGGGGACCCTCCGATGCTAAAGTTAGGCTAAGAATCTGCGTCTAGTAACAGTGGAGTTTCTGATTGGAGAAATTGTGTGTACCTTTCACCATTAGCAATGTCCCTTTTTATAGTTGAAGAGGGGCGAGAATGTAGGGAAGATCTCCCTGTTAAGTAGGAGGATCCCTTGAGATCTTCAAAGAGGATCTTGGGAACATGCCCGTGTCGCAGGTGACTTCCATAATCTCTGGAGAAGATTTCGAGCATATCTTCCTCAGATAAGGTCAGGCTATCCGGAATCGACCTAGAGATGTTGCTGGAAACCAAGCTCAGACGAACCGAGCTCCTCTTGAGGTCAGACTAAGGGAATGGTAGCGCACATCACAAAGCTTGTCCACGTATATCGTACGAAGTGAAGTCCTTTCGCTCATAAAGAAGGTCTTTATGATGTCCAATTTCTGTAGCCTTTAACTTCATCATGAGTCCTAATAACCTCTTCGAATTGATTATACATGGGTTTGATCCAATTTTCTAATTCAGAGAAAAGTAAGGGATTCGAATCATACCGACTATGATGGTGCTGACCTGCCTACTTAGTCGGCGACCAGGCTTCGCGCTCGTGCCTTCAAAGTTTGATACATTGATCTCTGACTTGAGTCTTCTTCATAGGTCAGTCTATTTTATCCACAGCAACAAGCCCCCTACTTTCAAGTTCGCGAAGAGGGCTTAAGAAGTAGGTCGTACTTGGTCAGGTTAGACTATTATGGGTCGGAGTACTTTGTTGTCTTTTATTAATGCTGAATAAGATGACATGCACGAATATCAGGGCACACCATTGATCAAGTATGGTTCCCTCAAGCTGGCCTCCCGTGGCTCGAGGCCACGTGAGTTGTCAGCGGCCTTTTCGGTGTCGAGCGTGTAAGGTGGTGACACATATGCCAGATTCCCAATCACCGAATCCGGTGCCGACAACCTCCTTAGCACCCCATTCTCGTCTCTTAGCGCCTATATGCCAGATTTTGATCCTGGGATCCTACAAGGAGGATTTTCCATCGTACATTTATCTCGTAAGTAGCATAACCACAAGTTTACCCAATTCACAAAGGCAACATCATCATCACATATCCACTAATATAAACAGTTGAATATAATGCAAAAAGGGAGATACATATATCGATAATTAAAGCTCTAGAAGACGGCTGCATGCTCCAAACTCAATGCTGACATCACCCTATGCCACCTGCATGCATTTATCGTGCATAAGCTTATGAAAGCTTAGAGGGTGGTGAAAGTGTGTGCTCAAGGTAAGTGCCAAGTATGCAATATCAATGCAATGCGAAAATATGCTGATAAGTCCATAAATACCATCAACCTTATTCAGGCTATGTAATACAGAAGCATAGTAAACCAAATGTTATGTACTGAGGATGCAATACAATATGTGGTGCGAATGAAATGATCAAGCTGGAGTGTGAAGTCGGGATGATAGTACATAGTATTGCAGGCTATGGGGTCCATCACAAGAGACTTCTATCCAAACTAGTCCTATACCTAAATTTGGATAGTCAGACTCAATGTGGTAAACTCCTAATCTCAGGTTGGTCGCGCGCCCCAACCGAAATCCTGACCATTGTGAAGATACACATAACAATTAGTTGCACACCACCAGTCCGAGTGGATTGTGAATGAATGAATGAATGAGTATGCAACTCTTGCTCAATAACTCCACATATCAGTACCGTACATCTCTGGGATCATCACCAGGGTTTATTACACTCTACGCCAGCTTGCCGCCCCTATCTGAGCGCACAATTGGGTAAGTGGAAGAGACCTCACTATCCGCCTGCCAATATTGGGCCCGACTCATCGATAGCGAACCCATTCCTCAAGCTGGTCAAACTTAACCTACATATTGCCCCCTCATTCAAGCGGGTAAGGTCACACCCCCTCCCAACTGACCACGACACAGTGGGAGACGCGGCCTACTAGTATACGACACTCATGTGCTCATATGTATCCACTCGGTCTAGACGTTGGAGCGTCTCCTGGCCACAGAGGTTTAAGGATTTTCACCTAAGGACATCTATGACGCCCATATGCTATAACCAAACATTTCCAGTGTCCCATCTGACCATCCACGACATGCCTGTGGAGGCCACGACCTTAATGTCACCAGGGCGTACAGTGGTCGTATCACAAAATGCGAGATGTATGAGTCATACCATCCAGTCATGCAGCAATCCCGCGCATACCGTGTGCTCATGTGGGCAACTCCGTATCTCAGGGAGTCCCATAAACAACATGCCCTATGGCATATGCAATGGTCAATTACATCTCATAACAAACATGCGGATGATGTGCATGGGCATGTATCATGATGTTATGCTGTCACATACTCATAATCGGTACAGATAGCCATCGCCGATAATCGGCCTCGACAATCGGCCTCAATAATCAGCATCGATAATCGGCATCGATAATCGGCCTCAACAATCGGCCTAAGGGAAGGTCACAATGTAGACATTTAACCATCATTGCCCATCAATGTGGACATTTAACTAACATTACTCCCAAGGAGTAACCCACATAGAGCTAAACGTATAGTGGGCCATGGCCTCACACAATGGCCTAATATACATCACCATGGGCCTCTCTCAAGGGCCTAATACACATTACGATGGGCCTCACTCATGGGCTACATACGCATCACATTGGGCCTCGCTCATGGACCTCATATACATCACAATGGGCTGCAATACATGGGCCGCAACAATGGGCCTTATATACATCATGTGGGCCGCAATACATGGGCCGCAACAATGGGCCTTATATACATCAAGTGGGCCGCAATATATGGGCCTCATATACATCGCATGGGCCACATCGCATGGGCCTCATATACATTACAATGGGCCACATCACATGGGCTTCATACACACCACGTCGGGCCTCACTCATGGGCCACATATACATCATAATGGGCCTCTCAGGTTAGCCCCTATAGTCCAGAAAATCAGGTGGATAGTGGGCTTGCAACACACAACGAGATGGGCCTTAAGTACGTCACATGGGGCCTCACCAAATGAGCCCCAAATATAACACATCGGCCTTGCCAAATGGGCCTCTCATACATCATAATGGGCCTCATCAAATAGACCATATATGCATCACATCAGGCCTCATCAATGGGCCTCACAGCAGGTGGGCCTACACCTTTCAAATGGGCCCACCAGATGGACAACATGGATGCTCAGCACATACATCAAGTGGGTCGCATGTCCAGCGAACTGGATGGCGTGGCTAAAACATACATCAAGGTGGGCTCCCACCGTGGATGGACGGTGTGCAGATACAATACATACATCTGGTGGGGTCCACGTGCACGTGCTGGACACAACACACGTCAGGTGGGGTCTATAGAAAAATGGTGCAGATAAAGCACTTACATCATGGTGGTTTCTGTAAGTGCTATGATTTGATTCCTCTTTGGTTGTCAAATTTTGTGTGTCAAAACCTCTGTATGTATCTTGTGTTTATATCTTGATAAATTTGTTTGAGACACCATGTCAAGAAGATGAATTCCTCAAACTAGTTCAAGCTACGATATAGAAGATATTAAAGAAGAGTTCAAGCTCAAGACTCAAGTTCAAGCTCAAGATGCAAGCTCAAGCTCACATGTAAGAACTCAAGCTCAAGTTCATGTGTACTCAAGGTCAAGACTCAAGCATAGTTTGGGATTCAAGTGTAACTCAAAATGACATTGATTTCAAAGCTTGTGAAGTAGTCAAGCTGCATCAAGAAGAACTCAAGCTTCATAATGTTCAAAGTCTAAACAAATGAAGTTTTCAATGTCCATACCTCATGTCCCAGTTATGATAAACCTTAGATTGACCTTAGGGTAGGTCACTTTGGCTACATAATTCATTTTGATATTAATACATGAATTTGCTCTATTTTAAGACTAGTACTAGACCTTGTTCGACCAGTCCTAGCACTGGTTCGACCAGTCTAAGAAGTTTCAGGACTAGTCCTAGAATTGTTGCAATTTTTCAGATTTTCAGGTTTGGCTACGACCAGTCCTAGAGTCTGCTCGACCGGTCGCGTGATGGTCTCGACTCGACCTTCGACCGGTCATAAAGCTTCGACTCAAACTCCAGCGACTAAATCAAGTGTCGCACGACCAGTTGTAGAAGGGTCTCGTCCAGTCGTGGCCTACCTTCGACCAGTCGTGGACTACCTACGACCGGTCGTACAATGGTCTGATCTGATCATGCTCAAAAATTCAAAAATCGGTTTATTCTTGGACCAGTCGTGGTGACCCTAAGACCAGTCGAAGATGAATTTCTGCAGCTATAAATAGCACACGAATTTCAGAGTTTTTCATTGAAAATTAAGTGAATTCAAGGCTTCACTCTGAGATAAGTTTGTGTTTGTTTTTAAGCTATATTGTGCATAATTCTATTTCCTTTTGTTAGCTTATTGTTATTTGATTTTGATTTTCATTCCAATCTGATTAGAAAAAGGGGAAATTCTTAATTCCTTCTTCACGGAATCAAAATCAAATACCGCTAGCCCTAAGTTGATTAAACTTAAAATCAATTAGAACTTAGAACCATTTTAAAGTGAGTATTGGACATTGAACTTCCATATTCGTACTTCTACTCCCATTGGTTCTTCCAGGCTGCTACAAGAGGAGAAATCCAGGTATTTTACAATTCTGTAAAATTTATATTCCTTTGATTTTTGTTTGGGATTTGCCAGAAAAATTCCATTTGTGTGGTTATCTGAGGAGAGCCAGAAAACTCAGAAAAAGGGGTTTTTGGATTGTGTAAGCCCAAGTTAAAAAGACACAATTGTGAATGTTTTAGGTGAACCTGTGAAACCTATTTTGATAGTGAACGCTAATATCCCCTGTGTGAGGATATTAGGAGTGGAGTAGCATTCTGTGTGGCTGTTGTTTAACAGTTGGCGAACACACAGGCGAACCACTATAATTCATGGTCTTGTGGATTGAATGCTTGCTTAATCTTTTACCTTTTATCATTCAAAGCTGTGGAATGTAAGTGTGGTTGTGAATGTTGTAATTATTTACATTTCAAGCAAGTGTGGTGAATGTTGTAATAAGTTAGATTTAAATTTCAACAATTTATTTCAATTCCTTGTTATTTATTTTTATTGAGTTATTGATACAATGGATGTTCTAGAAATAAGGTTGTCCTGCCATAAACCTTTGGTTTTTATGGTGTAAGGTTGTCCTTAGAACTGCATTCATATCAACCTCTCAATACTTGTTAATTGAGGTTGAGTTTATTTCAGCATTGCGAATTGATTTATTTTTAAGGTTATCTCTTTATTATTTATTCCACTATTTTAATTTTTATTTGGCATAGTCCTATTCACCCCCCCCCCCCCTTAGGACATATAGCTTAGCCATTTCAGTTTCCACCATCCAAAGATGGACGACGGATATAACACGTACATTAAAGGCGGGTCCCTCCGTAAATGGACGGTGTGGATAAACACAGACCCACAGAACTTGCTGACGTCATCTATAGCAGCTGGGAGGGCTGCTGGCCCATCGTCAAGATGATGGACAACTGCGATAAAACACTCACCAAGGTGGTCCCACGTCATGAGTTTTGGACAGTAAGGATGAAACACATACATCTGGTGGGTCCCATGTGGGGCCACCAGCTATACAAATATATTATATTATATATAGCTAATGTGAGATACAACAACTATATAGCTATCATATTGTATTAATATATTATATTATATATAGCTATACAGCAGCTATATAGTTGATGTTACATACACCAGCCAATCTTTTATTACAACAGGTGGGTCCCATGTGGGGCGAACCATAATATTATATTATATATAATATTATATATTATTATTATTATTATTATTATTATTTTAACGTCCAAGCCCTGAACCTTGTTGACGGATGACCTGGATTATAAAATACATTCATCGCAGTGGGGTCCCACCGTCTAGCAGCTGGACGGTGAGGATGAAACCCATACATTATAGTGTGCATCAGGGTGGTGCCACGTGGTGGCCCACCCTAATCAAGCTGATATTTGATTTTTCCTTTCGTCCACGGCCTGCTGGCTGGCTGGGCTTTGCCAGCAATAACTACCGAGCCATAGCAGAATGGGGCCCACTCCTACAGTGGCCCCATCATATGGACGGTGTGGATACTACATAAATCAGGGTGGGGCCCTCACGTGTGTGGCCCACCTGCTGGAAATCAAGCAGATATTTGTGCTTTCCCTTCGATTTGGGCCAATCCAAATGGACAATAAGGTGGTTCGTTTTGTGGACAGTATAAATAAAATTCATGCATCATGGTGGGCCGTAAACAGGAGAGAGAGAAGAGAGAGAGAGAGAGAGAGAGAGAGAGAGAGAGAGAGAGAGAGAGAGAGAGAGAGAGAGAGACGTGTAGCGGAGGAGCTCCGCCACTATGAGCTCCTCTCGCAATTACAATGCATACATCAAGATGGGTACCAAATAGGATCCAACCATCAATCGGTAAGCCCCACTTGGCCCATCATAAAAAACACAATCGAACCTACAAATCACCCACCGATTGCACTCCTTCTTGATCCCTCGGCTTCCTTGAAATGCTAAGCTCCTAAGCTCTCCTTTTGATGGAAGTTGATGAAGATTGGGTGGCTAGGATGGGAGATTGTGTGGTAGGGAGTGGGCCACACCATAGCTTCTCCATGGGAAGCTTGGATGTCCTCTCCTTGGGAGTTGCTTGGAATGGAGTGAGGAATGAGAGAGAGAGAGAGAGAGAGAGAGAGAGAGAGAGAGAGAGAGAGAGAAGAGGTGTGGAAGAGATATGTCATGGGAAGGATGGGTTGTCTTGACTTTTTGGTAAGAAGGGATGGGATAGGTATAGGTGTTGTTGACTTTTGGGTGAGAGAGGGATGGGTAGGGTATGGGTTGTACTTGACTTGATTGATTGAAGGATTGATGTGATGGGTTGTAGAGATTCTCTCAAAATTCTTAATGTGCGATGTTTCTTTAAAATATACGTGAGTCCACAACTCCTGGCCTAGGTATCGCATCAGTGCGCAAGACACGAAGTTGGAACCGTGGCGACGGTGTGGTCACGATGGTACAAGTTTCGAATCGACCTGACTCAGATCTTCGGGATGCGACTTAGGGTCACACGCAAATGCTGATTACAGGTTGCGGTTTGCCGAAATTTGACTGAGAAGATCGCAAGAGTCTACGGAATGGTATGATCAAGGATATGGGCCTTACACCCGTCCTTGGTAGTGGAGTCATGCGACGAGTGGGGGCACGCAATGTGTTGAGGTGGGAGACCTGAGGCGTCGCGTTGGCTGCACATTGATGATGACCAATTAATGCTCGTATGACCGAGTGTCTATAAAAGGGCGAGGACCCTGCCCGTGTGAAGGGTTCCCCTCGCCTTTGCTGCTCTCTTTCTTCTTCTTGCAAAACCCTAATTTCAAGACCAGGGTCTTCTACAATCGAGCGTACCCAAGTCGATTTCTGGTGATCTTCTCCATTCCCCGTGAGCCTTCATCCCTCATTCCCCTTTTTCTTCCATTTTTAAAGCTTTCCGTCATCATTTAAGCCAACAGCCATGCCAAAAAGCTGTAGCCCACTTGGGGGGGGGGGGGGAACCCACAACAGTTATGATGGGGCAGATAGCATCCGCCCCATGTCAAACCTACCATCACTGTTGATGGTAATGGGCGATCGGGAGTTGCGTGTGTCCCACGCATCGCAAGTACTTGAGCTATCTCCGGCTAAGAGATCTGAGGAGATGGAGGGGACTATCCTAGTGGCAGAGGAGACTGATGAGTATTCACTGGCTGGAGAGGAGAAAAGGCTAGTCGGCTTCATGCTTACGGAAGCGGACTTGACAAGGATTAGGTCGGGATACCATATTCCAAACTCAGTGGTACTCCGAGCTCCCTTGATGGACGAGCTCCCTAACCAGCCCCCTTAGGGCAAGGTGGCCATTTTCAGAAAGGCCCTATAATGCGGCCTTAGGCTCCCCCTTCAGGGGATAGTGAGAAGGGTACTTGCATACCTGAGACTGGCTCCCGGGTAGTTGATCCCTAACACGTGGTGAGCGCTGGTGGGGTCATTCATCCTTTGGTCCGAGCTCGTCCAACCTGAGCTGACTGTGGAAGAATTTCTTTACCTCTACCAAGTAAAATCCAATCCTTTGCATGAGGGTTGGTATTATTTCTCTTCATGTCAGGGAACTGGAAAGGCCCTGATTGCGTCCTCCCCGACCTCCAACAAAAATTGGAAGGACAAGTGGTTCTGGGTGTCGAGGGAGTGGGAAAGGTCAGGAATTTCTAGACTACGCTCGTGGGTCCCGAGGTCCTTCTCCGTGCCAGGTCGTACTCTGACTTAACCTTTTTTTAGTACTTTTGTAGCTTGACCTCGTTACATTAGACTTGAATGACGTTGTAAGTGTTGTAATGTATAAAACACTCATGATTGTCAAATTTTGATGGGACAAAATAGCTTATGATGAAGTCCACCTTCAAGAGAATCAAGATGGAAAGTTCACCTTCAAGAAACAAACCATGAAGTTGGATAGTGCAAGAAAAAGCACAAGACATGAAGATAGATAGTTCAAATTAAAGTGTATTCAAGTTCAACTACATTATTAGTAGAAGATCAAGCTCCACCTTCAAGTGAACTTCAAGTAGAAGATCAACTGAGCATTATTGAAGATTCAAGTAGAAGATTCAAGCTTTATACTTCAATGTTCACTTCAAGTAGATGATCAACTGAGCACTATTGAAGATTCAAGTAGAAGATTCAAGCTTTATATTTCAATGTCCAGTTTTCTCAGGTATAATTGACCCCAGAAAGACCTTAGACTTAAGTGCTTTCAAATGATAAACTTATTAGGGTTTTTATACTTTGGTTAGGCATTTGTTCGACTAGTCTAAGCCTTGGTTCAACTAATCTAAGCTGTGGCTCGACCAGTATAAGATTATCTTCAACTAGTCCAAGTTTTAAACTAAAAAAAAAAGAGGATATTTCTGGTGGTTTTTCGACCAGTCAAGCAGACTGCTCGACCAGTTGAAGAGGCACCTTTGACTAGTCAAGGGGTGCTCGACTCGAAGTCCAGCAACTAATTTTTGGCACCCTCGACCTGTCGACACTTGTGCTCGACTAGTCGAAGAGGGCTCTCGACCAATCGAGGAACGGTTTTATCCGATCGCGTCCAAATTTTGAAATTTGGTTAGATCTTAGGCGAGTCGAAAGAGACCTTAGACAAGTCAAAGCAACAACATTTCAGCCTATAAATAGTGGGCTTCTCTCGATCCGAAGTCACTCATCCAAGCTAAGAAAAGCCTTCATTTAAAAAGAGAGAAGTCCCCACTATCATCAAGCTATTGCATGGTATTTTATATTTTGTTTATATATCTTTTGTTTTTAATTTCTTGATCTCTTTTCATGAATCATATGTTTTAAAGAGAGTAATCACTCTTCTTTTGAGTCTAAGGGATTCAAACAAGTAGCCTGAGGTTTGAATTAATTTAAAACTTGGAACCCTTGATTGTATTACTGGACATTGAACATTCCATATCAAGCGTAGAGGTTCTACTGGCTACATCAAGAACGTCTTCAAAGAGAAGATAAGTATCATTCTATATCTTTTTTGGTTTCTTTGAGATATCCAGAAAATCTCTTATATTGGTTTTGACTGAGATAGCCAGAAAATCTTAGCGTGGGGTTTTGTTTATGATAACCCTTCTAAAATCACAACTGTATAGGTTTTAAGGTGAACCTGTGAAGACCTTGTTTATTAGTGAACGCCAATATCACATGGGTTGTGATTATTGGGAGTGGAGTAGGTGTGGCTATTTGAGAACAATTGATGTACACACCGAACCACTATAACTCCTGGTGTTTGTGGTGAATGATTTAAGTTTTGTATCTGTGGTGAATGATTGTAATTTGTTTATGCATATGTAGTGAATGCTTATAATAGATATCTTTCTTGTTTGTTGCTTAGTTTGTGATCTTGATCCTTACAAACGTTTGTGAAATTAGGTTGTCCTACCTAAAACTTTCTTTTTGGTGTAAGGTTGTCCTACGAACTAAGTTTAAATCAACTTCTCAATACTACTGCTATTGAGATCAGTGATTCGTTCTGATTTATTTATTATTTTAGTACCTTAAAATTTTTATCTGGCATAGTCCTATTCACCCCCCCTCTAGGACTGTTAGCTCGCCTTTTTTAGACTCCTCTATCCATGCTTCTTGATAGTTCTCCCTAAGTACCCTTATCGTGTTGGTCGAGAAGCTCTTGCTCAGAACAAGGGAGCCAGGTCATCAGAACCTGAGCTGTGGTCTTGGAAAGTACTGATTATGCCCGAACTTCTCCTTAAATCAGGTTTTGATCTATCTCTGACAGGTATAACTTTCTTAGTAGTTTATTCATGATTTCTTACACTTAATGGGCCCTGTTTCTTACTAATTCTTTTTGCTACATAGTGATGCCTAAAGCACAACTTTTAAAGCCTTCCAAGCGCAAGGCACCTCCTCTCACAGAGATAACGCCAAAGAAGAAGAAGAAGCCGATGCTGACCTCCAAGAACAAAGGAAAGGTTAGGCCTTCTTCTCCCGTGGTTGTGGAGGCCATGGGTGAGGTGCCAACCTCGGCACTTGCTATTTTTGAAGCGTTCGAGGAGGAGGTGGATAGGACGACTTTGTTTAGTGAAGCTCATTCCACAGAGGCTCAGAAGACTACAGAGATGTCTGCCGAGCTCCCTATGTCTAGGGCAGGAGGCCCGTCATGAGGTGGGAGTCAGAGGTCTCTCAAGTTAGCTCGGGAGACATTGGTGAGCCTCCTACCTTAGGTAGATCGGCATATTCTGGATGCTGAGTTTACCCATATGATGGATGTGCCGTCGGACTTTACCATTGGTCAAATGGTGAAGGCCTATCTCAAAGTAAGTTAACCTGAAGCTGTGGTTGCTTTACTCTTTATCCTGATCTAATATTTTTCTTGTTTTTTGCAGTTTGGCCCTTCGCTACTTAACGCGCACTATGAGTTGTTGCGCTTCCAGGAGGAGGTGAGGGAAGCAGAGGCAGGGATGTTGTGGAAAGGGATCGAGGCCGAGCATTCCCAAATTGAGGTTAAACAAGCCCGCGAAGAGTCTGAACTGGCTCAGGCCGAGGCCAAACAAGCCCGTAAGGAGGCCGAGCAGTCTCGGACTAAGATCGAGAAACTTTGCTTCACACTGAAGGCCCTGGTGATTGAATCGGCGGTAGAGTTGGAAGCGACGAAGAAGTTGCTTACTAAGACTTCGGGAAGAGCCGTTCTGTGGAAGGTGGATATGGCCAGGCTGACTCGTTCCTTCGACTTAAAGATCAAAGAGGCATAGGAGGCTCTTACTTCGGCTCGAGTAGCCGCTGTGGAGGAGTTCAAATCTTATGCGGAATCTACGGATGATAGGGATGCCCTTTATGGGGCTGGATACGAGCAGTGCCTCAGGGACATAAAGGAGGTGCATCCTGAGCTTGACCTCTCCTCTGTCGAGGAGGTTGATTCCGAGTCTTAAGAGCTTCCGGATGGCTCAGCTTCCGAACAGCCCCCCTCAACGCCTTGATGTTCCTTTCTTTTATCTCTGTAGAATTTTTTACTTTCTGGAAATGTATCCCGAACATGATCTCATAGACATTTTTGTTTGATCTATGTCCTTGTTTGTTTTGAGTTTTGATGGGTAACGTTTTGTTCTAAGGTTAAACCCTTAGTCGTTTTTACGAATCTATGATTCTGAGTTGAACACTTCTGTGGGTCAGATACTTCTGGATTTTTCAGAGTATCGCCCTTTTCCGCGTGGCGATAACTCATGACCCGACCTTTTCACGAAGGGTCAGCCCATGAGCAAGGGCTACTCTTCTCCTGTACTAGAGGAAGCCTTTGGTAGAATTTTTAGTAGACCAATTGTAGAGATGGAATTAGGAAGCGAAGTTTGTCCCACTCCCGGGACTTTTATAGTAATAGTTCCAATATAGATCGAAACACCGTAGGGAGGTAGATTTTGCGCTTTAAGTCAGATCGTCCGCTAGGCGTAGTAGATATTTAGATGCTCAGCATTCCATGGGTGTGGCAAGAGTCGTCCTTCCAAATCCTTGAGACAATACGATCCCAGTCGGTTGGTGCCTGTTACTACATAGGGTCCTTCCCAATTTGGTACCAAAGTTCTTGTTGAGTGTCAAATATTGCATATTTTTCCCCATTTATATCTTGGTTTTATGAACATGATAATACTTAATGGTATATTTTATACATGTTTGAGTTTCAAGGTGGGTTTAAGAGCATGGATTGGAAAGCATGCTAAAAACTTGGATTTAAGGCTCAAGAATTACCAAAGCAAAGAATGGATCTTTGGAGAGCAAGATTGAAGATTTTAAGGCCCCAAGATCTAAGAAAACCAAGTGGAGAAGGAAGGAAGTCAGAAAAACAAAGTGCTGAAATTCACTTCAAAGTCTGTCTCATCGACCACCTGTCAATGACATCAAAGCCACGGTTCGATGACATCAACCATAGATCGATGACATCGAATTTTCATAAGAAAATCAAGTTGGTTACTAGACATATTGGATGCAATTCTCGATGAATCGAAGACATGTTTGATGACTTGAAGAAGATGCTCGATGACATCGAAGTCTGTTCGATGACATCGAATTTATTAAAGAAATTGAAGCAACTTGCTGGACTATTTTGAACACTTTATCGATGGATCGAGGACCTGTTCGATGACTCGAAGCTTCATCCGATGATGTCGAAGGAAGGTTCAATGACATAAAGACTTACGCAGTGCGAAAGGAGAAAATGCGCGACTTCAGGATTCAAACCCCTTCGATGACATCGAAGGAGGTTCGATGACATCGAAGCATTACATAGAGCTTACGCAGACTGTGTAAATTGTTTTGATTTTGTGAACTTGTGAAACTTGGGATATAAATATAGGTTTCCTAAACACTTTTGAGGATATTTAGGGTTTGAAGGAGCAGAGCAAAGGGGTGGAGCCACCATCCAAGAGTTTCTTTTCACTACCAAAAAATCGAGCAAAGGCTATGGACGTTGGAAGCTTTTAGCTACGGATTAAATCCGTAGCAATATAGCTGCTGATTTAATTCGTAGCTAAAGCCTAAGTGATCTGTAGCTAAAGCGTACCTCCTCACCTAAACCATATTAAATATAGATGGTGCTTAAGGGGATCCATGGGGTCCATTGGAATATATGTGTTTGATATAAGCCGTCCAACAATTCTGATATATAATTTTAGTGTATGAGCCCAAAAATTATATAGATTAAATGTCTAAGTGGACCACACCATAAGAAATAATAAAAATTAAATTTCTACTGTTAATATGTTGTGTGGTCTCCTTATAGATTCGATCTAACTCATTTTTTGTATCAGTATTTAAAATAATAATTTAAAATTAATGGACGAAGTGTATATATGAAATACAACACTGTGGGCCCCACGGTCCTAAAACCCAACGTCCCCAAGGAACCGTCCATCATGCGCCCCTCCAGAATCCAAACCCCCTCCCAAAATAAAAAAACCCATCCCATCCGCCATTTTCTCCCGCGCGCAGACGAAAACTCTCTCCATCTCTCTTTCGCACTTAGTCTCTCTCTTTCCCTTGCCCTCTCTCAATCTCCCGCTCTCCCTCACCCTCTCTCCCTATCTCTTGGCCGCGCGCGTCCATCTTCCCAAAACCCAAACCTAAAACTCTCTCTCTGTCTCTCTCACGCACACCATCTCCTCTCTCTCTCTCTCTCTCTCTCTCTCTCTCGTACCCTCTCCCTCCTCTCTCTGTCTCTCTCTTCCTCTCTCTCTGATCTCTCCACCCTACCACGCAATCCACATCCAGTCGGTGGTGGCAGGGTCATCTCGCAATCCTCATCCTTTCTCGCTCTCGTCATCTCCTTCTCACTCGCGACCTCACGACTAGCAGCTCTCTCTCTCTCTCTCTCTCTCTCTCTCTCTCTCTCTCTCTCTCTCTCTCTCGTCAACGGCAGTGGTATTCTCCTCTTCCTCTTCTTTGTCTTCTTTTTCTTTTTCTAATAGGGCTTCAAAATTAAAAATCTCTAATTGGGGATTTTTGAAATTCCAAATCCCTAATTAGGGCTTTTTGAACTTTCAATCCCTAATTGGTATTTCTGATTTTGTAATTTCTTATTTTTGGAGGAGCTCTATCCCAGATTGGGATTTTGTATGGTTGATCATCATTTTCCCTGTCTGGAGGTGAGGAACTCGAAATTGAAAATCCCTAATTAGGGTATTTTTTTTTTGTTCTCATCATGGATAATGGATTGCTTATGATTCTAACGAATCCCTTTCAACAGATGATCCTAACCATGAGATTTGGTGGACTGTGATTTTTATACCATGTGATGGTACTTATAAGGTCTACTATTTTTCATAATAGAAATGTCTTACACAATGGCATTTTAATAAGATATGTATGGAAATTTAATGCAAGGTGGGTTATGAGGTTGAAGTTTGGCCAGTGTGCCTAACACCAACCAACTAGCTAGTGTTGGTCTAGTGTGCCTAACACCATCCAAATAGCTGGTGTCAAAGGTCTATATATGGCCTGTATTATGATATTTGCATTTTATTAACATTGTCTGTCTATTTTGTCAACTCATTTTTGAACATGAGCTCAAAAATAAGGCAGATCTAAATTTTAAGTGGACCACACAATGGAAAACAGTGGGGATTGAGCGTCCACATTAAAATTTCCTAGGGCCCACTATAACAATTATTTGCCATCTAACTTGTTAATAAAGTCATACTTGGATTAAGGGAAAACACAAATTTCAGCTAGATCAAAAGTTTTTGTGGTCTCCAAATTAAAAGTTTTCAATAGTAAGCAGTCAATCCCCATTATTTCTTGTGGTGTGATGTACTTGATATTTTTTGTGGTGTGGTCCACTTAAGATTTGGATCTGCCCCATTTTTGCTACCTGACTTACATAACAATGTTTAGTTTTCTCAATTAGACTTTCATGTTAGTTTTTAACCATTTAAAGATGGTGGTGATGCTTCAAATTAAACATTGCACAATTGTATGACAATCTAGATCGAATTGAGAATAATGGAATGATTCCATATGAAGATTAGCTCAATTAATCAGGTTGCTTGATCAATGTAATTAGAGATATGCTTCATCCACATGGGCCTCACAGGTCAAATGATTGAGTCAACACCATTATCATTAGTGTTACATGTGAGAAGGATGAGTCACCCTATTATCAAAACAGTGCTAAACTAAAAATGGTAGTGATAATCTTAGATTTCCTCTCTTCTAAGTTAGCTAACACATCATATTTGAGAGTACTGAAAAAATTTATTGGGCGATGGTAAAACTTCAAGTAGATGATTTTCAAAAGCATATGGTTTCATAATTCAAGCAATTCAGTGAGAGCGGAGAACTCCAAAAATTCAATGAGCGCTGACTAAAAATCATAACATATCATTCCATGCTTTATAATTTTTCAAAACTATGTCGTCATGTTTTTCTTTTTAGTTAATCTGTTAATGTTAGCAGGCTGATGGTGCAAATTGAAGAAGTTTGAATATCAGATCAAATAGGTTCGTAGATTTTTTTCAAGATATTAGTCATTGCATTGAGATTTTTTATTCTGTTGCACGATATTTTGTGACAGCTTTCGGGGAATAAGGTGGATGTGCCCCTCACTCAATAGGTGTATCCTTTTCTTTTTCATTTCTAGATACTTCTCAGTGGTGCCATCCACCACTACCATTAAAAAAGAAAACAAAAGAAAAAAAAACTAACAAAGCAAGAAACAAGTAGTTCATAACTTTGTAAAGAAGAGAATCATGTGGCAAGGGATTCCAAAATTTTGTGAAACAGGATCCACAGTTCCTGGTCAACAACAAACACGACCTTGATAAGAGTTACAAGCTTCAAACAAACATTCCACTAGGAAAAGAATTAAAAAGGAACAAAAAATACTTCTAATAAGGAGCTATAATTAAGGCAATCTGAACCATTTGTCCCTTGGGTCCTGTTGCGAATGTCGTGTTCCTGAAAAATATAATGTCTTTTGTGACAAGTATGCATTGAGTGTGGATTGCTGATCACTTTTGTCCAACAATTCATTTTCTTCATTCTCATGTGGCACACATTGAACAGACCAAGCTGATTTGAGTGCCATGACACAGAGACGAAGTAGCCTAAGTGGGGGCATTTAAAGGATCTACCTGCAGCTACAAAACTCTGTGAACCGGCTTTAGTTGCTATTGACGATGCGCCAAAATATATAAAATTGGGACAAAAGCAAGAGGTGGGCAACTAGCTACTGATACTCATTGATGATTAGTTCATTAAATTGTTCATGCTAAATATGGAATATCTATTTAATTCAGTTGACATTTTCTGGTATCATTTTCTTAGTACCATACGAGTAATTCAGATTTATTTCCCAAATTAAAATGATCATGAAAAGGCATTCTATTAAGCTTTTGAAAATTTGTTTCACTGGTAAGAATGATCTGTCATCCTTTGATGTGCTCCATTAGATAAAAGTTTTAGTAAGAGAAGAGGTTAAGGTCCAATGACAATATTTTCATCTTTTGAGAAAAGTGGTTCTAGTACCCACCTGTACCCTCTTAACAAAAAGAGAGCCAAGCTTGCTTTTCCTTTAGGAGCCAACTATAGGCTGATTGATATTCCTGTTAGCAAGAATATATCGAAGATCTATGTTCTGGTACAATTCAATTCTGTTAACATTCTACATCTAGTTCTATTTATTCCCATTCCTAAATAACTAATCATCTTCTATATTTTCTCATTGCATAGGTTCTTGTAAGTGTTTGATTTGAATCCTCTTTGTTTGTCAAATTTTGTGTGTCAAAACCTCTTCGTATGTCTTATGTTTATATCTTTATAAATCTGTTCGAGACACCACGTCAACACTTGAAGTCTAGTTCAAAGAATTCTTCAAGCTTCATGGTAGTTCAAGTTACAATGTAGAAGATATTAAAGAAGAGCTTAGGGTCAAGACTCAAGTTCAAGTACAAATGGAAGTTCAAGATTCAAATGATTCAAATACGGGACTCAAGTGCAACTTAAAGTGACATTAATTTCAAAGCTTGTGAAGTAGTCAAGCTACATAAAGAAGAACTCAAGCTCAAGACTCAAGCTTTGTAATGATCAAAGTCTAAGCAAATGAAGTGTTCAATGTCCATACTTCATGTCCCAGGTATGATAAACCTTAGATTGACCTTAGGGTAGGTCACTTTGGCTACATAATTCAATTGAATATTATTACATATTTTGGTCTATTCTAAGACCAGTCTTAGACCTTGTTCGACCAGTCCTAGCACTATTTCGACCAGTCTAAGAAGTTCCAAGACTAGTCCTAGAATTGTTGCAATTTATCGGATTTTCTAGTTCGGCTACGACCAATCCTGGAGTCTGCTCGACTGGTCGTGGGATGGTCTCGACTCGACCTTCGACCAGTCGTAAAGCTATGAGTCAAACTCCAGCGACTAAATCAAGTGTCGCATGACCAGTCGTAGAAGGGTCTCGACCGGTCGTGGACTGCCTTCGACCAGTCGTGGACTGCCTACGACCGGTCGTACAACGGTTTGATGCGATCGAGTTCAAAAATTCAAAAATCAGTTTATTCTTAGACCAGTCGTGGTGACCCTAGGACCAGTCGAAGATGAATTTCTTCAGTTATAAGTAGCACACGAATTTCAGAGTTTTTACATTGAAAATTAAGTGAATTCAAGGCTCCACTCTGAGATAAGTTTGTGTTTGTTTTTAAGCTATTTTGTGCATAATTGCTTTCTCTTTTTTCTAGCTTATTAATTTGATTTTGTTCCTGTTTTTCAATCTCATTTGAAAAGAGGAACTGCCTTATTCCTTCTTCTTGGAATCAAAATCAAATATAGCTACGCCCAACTGGTTTAAATCTAAAATCAATTAGAACTTAGAACCATATTAAAGTGAGTAGTGGACATTGAACTTCTATATTCGAACATCTACTCCGATTGGTTCTACCAGGTTGCTACAAAAGGGAGAAATCCAGGTATTTTACAATTTTGTAAATTCCATTCTATTTTGCTTTTTGTTTGAGATTCGCTAGAAAAATCTCAATTTGTGTGGTTGTCTGAGGAGAGCCATAAAACTCAGAAGTGTGGGTTTTTGAATTGTGTAAGCCCAAGTTAAAAAGACACAATTGTAAAGGTTTTGGGTGAACCTGTGAAAACCTATTTGATAGTAAATGCTAATATCCCCTGTGTGAGGATATTAGGAGTGGAGTAGCATTCTGTGTGGCTGTTGAAAGACAGTTGGAGTACACACAGGTGAACCACTATAACTCTGTCTTGTGGTTTGAATGCTTGCTTAAATTTCATATCATTTATCATTCAATTTTGTAGAATGTACGTGTGGATGTGAATGTTGTAACAATTTACATTTCAAGCAAGTGTGGGGATTGTTGTAATAAGTTAGATCTCTACTTCTGCAATTTATTTCAATTCCTTGTTATTTAGTTATTTCTATTCAGATTGAGTTATTGATTCAAAAGACGTTCTAGAAATAAGGTTGTCCTACCATAAGTCCTTGTTTATTATGGTGTAAGGTTGTCCTTAGAACTGAATTTGTATCAACCTCTCAATACTAATTTATTGAGGTTGAATTGATTTTAGCATTGTGAATTAATCTATAATTGTAAGGCTATCTATTTATTTTTATTCCGCTGATTTTATTTTAATTTGGCATAGTCCTATTCACCCCCCCCCCCCCCCCCCCCCCTCTAGGACATATAGCTTGGCCATTTCAGTTCTATGGATTTTTTTTTTTCAAAAGATTTGTATTGTAGCTACTATCTTGCCCAAGGAATGCCTTACTATTTGGTTGCTTAGGAATGGAGTATGGCTTTACTATCTAAATGACCAAAACAGGGATGCATTTGTACGAAGGACCTGATGATGGTATGTATATCCTTGGGCAAGCAGATCATATAATTTGTCTTCCTAATATGCCATTCTATGTATGGATACCAAGTGGATGTATAAGTTGTGCATCAGGTGAGGCCAATGCATGGATGAACTAGGCTTTCAAGTCAAGTTATCAAGTTTTTGAATTATGCTTAGCTCAAGATAGGCCCAAGAAACATATTTGTATTTAGCCTAAGCCATCTTTAAAGACAACCTCCATACTAGAAGGGCCTTATTGCCTTTTGAATTTGGCCTCCATACTGTCATTGTCTTTCATATAGTGGCAATTGTTAGGCAAACACCATGTCTTTTCAAAATTCTTAAAGATGGAAATTTGTGCAATTGTTATGGAAATTTATGTAACAAATTTAATTAATTTTAGTAATGGTTCTCTTCAATTTTGCCTAATGGTGGGCATTCCCTTCGATTTTGGCAACACTCTTCTTCAAATTAGACTGATTGATCATGTACTTTCATGATATTTTGGAGCAACCAAATGATCCCTTAATGTTGGTTTTATTTTAAATTTTCTCTGCATGGAAAAATTATGGCAGTTGTCTATCAATTTTGAGGGTTTTATGGACCGACTAACATCTGCATTGTTGGTTTAATATGTAGGTGATTTTGATTTGAAATGTTCTATTTTTTTTTCTTCATAATCGGTGGCACTTTTCTTCCTTTTGACTACATACAGGTTGTGGGGGGTTTGCTATATTTGTATGATGCTTTGATTCAGTTAGAGGAATGATGGAATTGTGCTTGGAATTTACTTATTTATACATCATTAATGAACATTGCTGGGAAGATATTGCTAGATATTTGATTTTTATTTTTATTTTTATTTGATAAGATTTGTCTTGTTAAGGCCAAAGAAAAAAACAAAACTACAGAAAAACAAACACAAATATTTGCTAGAATAATCATAGAAATAATAAACTTGCTGGAATTTCAATGAATTGCTAAAATTTAACTTGCTACTTTTGTAATTAATAATTAAATACCCGATTGTCATATTTCATGAATGCTTACTTAAGTTGCCTTATTCTGGATCAATTGTCTTTCCTTACTTCAGTTGTCTTAGTTTGGATCATCTCCAAATCCTTTGCTCCTTTCCAACCCTTGGAATCTGCATTTTCCAAGATTCCTATAAGCATAAGAAATTCCTCAATTTTCTGTTAAAAGAAACAAATGAAATTTATTTATATTAGAAGTTGCTAACTTATGGATGGATGTCGGTTTGCTTGTTTTCATTTGCATATCAATATCAAGCATAAAGACAAAAAAGACAATAGTATCTTATCATTAATCTCACATCCTGCTAGCCTTTTTCTGGCAATATGCCTTCAATTACGTGAATTTTATAAGAGATGCAACTTGCTTGGTTTTGGAAAACGTGGTATAGTTGCTCGTGGTGAAGTACACGAAGTTAATCCAAATGCAACTATCCATTGTGAACCGTTGGAGAATGGAGCTTTTGTTGTTGTCCTGACTGAGGTTATGCAACTTCACTCTCCTTTATGGAAAGTGAAGATGGGTTCGCATCTACACTTGGAGAGGCCGGTCCGGAATCATTTGTGCAATGGGGGAAAGAGGCTTTGACAATTCAATAATTTGAACAAATTTGGTACTCTATAATTGAACATGTGTAGTGTGCATTTTGAACTAATTTTGAACGTGTAGTGTGCATTTTGAACTAATTTTGAAATAATTTGGCACTTGGTTTTTTTTTTTTTGTTTAATATTGAATGAATTTTGTACTCTATATTTGAACGTATTTATAGTCTTAGGCTCCATATAACCTAAACCCGAACCCAAACCCTAAACCTAAACCTTAACCTAAACGTATAACCTATAACCTAAACTAAAACCTATAACTTAAACCCGAACCCGATTTCCTAAACCTAAACCTAAAATGTAAATGTATTCTCAAATCCCTAAACCTAAACCTAAACCAAAACCTATAACCTAAACCTATAACCTACTGACATTAACACAAACTTATAACATAAACCATATGGTGAGACCATTCCTTGGGAAGTGGGTACTTGTGGCTACCGATGGTCCTCCTTGCGGAAATCGTCTAAACGTTTATTACAAACCATATGGTAAGACCATTCCTTTTATATGTCAATTTCATTCCTCTTTGAGTTTTTATTAATTCATTAAGAAGAAAAGAAAAGAAAATGGTTATACATGATGCACTTCTTTCACTTTATTTTTCTTTCCCCCAATGGTTATTCTGATTTATGAATGCCATGACTATTTGTAGGATGATGGAATATATGAAGTTATTGCAGGAAGTGACTTTTTCATTACTAGAGTTGCATTTTGAGACAACTCTTCAAAGTACTACATAAATGACCGTGGAAGTAATTTTACAGAGGTCACTATGAAATTGAAAGGAAAAGGAGTGGACTTGGACAACAATCGGTTTTTGATTCTTCAGGTGGGTGATGGCTGAAAAAGGCCTATTTACTTATGAAAAAATATCATACCATCAAAATATATCTTCTCTTTCAATTCTTTATCATTGAAATTTCAAGGTGAAGTCGAGCAAATTTCTCTAATGAAGCCAAAGATTTGTATTTTCAGCATTATTGTAATTGTAATTGATTGAATGAAGGATTGTAATTGATTGTAATTGTAATCGATTGAATGAAGGATTGTAATTGATTGTAATTGTAATTGATTGAATGAAGGATTGTAATTGATTGTAATTGAATGAATGATTATGCAGGTGGTAATTGAATGAACAAATGATTATATATTTTTTTAATGTACGAAATAGCTATAGATATTGAGCGTAGCTAGTTATCTGACAGCTGTAGCCATTATTAAATTTGGCATATTGCTACGGACTTTAGCTACAAATAATATCCGTAGCTGTTTGTGGTTTTCACTACAGATATAATTGCTACGGATTATATCTGTAGCTATTAGAATCTATAGCTACGAATTAAATTCATAGCCATAAGTTCAAGACCTATTGTTATGGTACCTATGACTACGGTCGTGCTACAGACTAAAACTGTAGCCATAGGTCTATGGCTACGGATTTTATCCGTAGCCTTTGTCCAGTTTTTAATGCTTTTTTTTCTAGGGTTTTGAATCCAATCATGTCTATGGTTGGCTAAATCCATTAGCTAGGGCCAAGGGGTGAAGCTTTGTAACGCCCTGAAATTCGAGGGTCGAGTAGCAACTTAACTCTCGAGTTCCAAAACATCACTTATGCAACGTATAGAATGATGATTGAATGTTGTCTGTGTTAGTACAATAAACATGAGTGAGATTATACCAAATCAGTAATCCATACTCCAGATCATTATACAAAATGCAAGCGGAAGACTGAAAGATGTATATAGATGTATATAAAAGCACAACAATTTCGATCTGTCTTCAAAGTATGATTACTTCACTGAGTCATCATATACATGTACTAAATCAAAAATAAAATGTCAAAAAAATAGTCCAACTGTCGTGATAGCCCAATAGCCCCGTCAATCAGATAGCCTAACCAAAGCCGCCGGAGAACTGCATATAGGAGAACTTATCCTGATCATCATCATAATCAGGCTCAGCCTCCTATGCATCGTCGGTACCTGCACCTAAGACAGAGTCTGGTGGGTGTCCAGAACACTGTCCCGTAACGTGGGAGTGAGTAGCTAACTCAGTGGAACAATAAAGCATAGTTAACATGTTATCAAATCAGTCAAGCAGTAATGATAAAGTAGTACAATCAACAATCCTAAGTACTCTTGTTAATGCAAGTATGAAGTGCAGTCGTGATGCATGCCCTCACCAACAAACTCCCTCATGCGACACCATCTTACGTCTGCGGCATGCGTTCATCCCTCAGTGCTACATATCTTCCAGGCACATGCAGTGCGATAATGAGCATGATTACCGAGTTGTTATTAGTCCTTTTCATACAGCAGGATTGGGAAACTAAGGTACCTCCTTTATATCATTCCCAAACAATGATCCATTATAGGGTCGTCAATCCTAGATAATCTCATACAATAGTGCGGTTCTAGGTCACTGCAAGGGCTGCCAGGGCTGTTACACGGAATCGTTGCACCACTCCCCCATCACCTTATCAATACAGGCCTAGTTTATACTCTGTTTACTACGGAAGGGTCGTCGCCCCCACGTAAACTCAGAGTACGATCGAGGTCACTACAAAGGGCTGTCAGGGTTGTTACACGGAATCGTTGCACCACTCCCCCATCACCTTATCAGTGTAGGTCGACAGCTCGAATATAGTGTCCCATACCACCATAATCGGTTCACTAGTCTGGTTGCTCAATGGTCACTACGGGGAGGCTCGTGGCCCCAGCGTAGGCCGACAGCTCGACCACGGTGTCCCATACCACCATGCCCAGCTCATGAGTCTTAGCAGATCGAGGTACTACGGTTAACGGTATTCCACTGGTAAGTTTGGTACCTTAGGTTCAAACAGAGGCGTCCAAACATGGTGAACATACATTAGACAAATCGGGTTACTTGACGAGCCTGACTAACACGAGCGCACAACCAACTGAACGACATGACGTGCATAAGCACTTCGCGTGACCTAACCACTGTCGCCAACTAAAGTACGACTCGGGTTCATCAAAACACATCCTACGTGGCGAATAAATCTCAACCACGTACTCAAATCTGTTACCGATTGTCTGGACTATAATGATAGCCCCAATCACAATCAATCCTTAACCAGAAGCATGTGGAGTAAAGCATAATAAACATAGTAATTCAAGCATGTTAATAAGCATGTCATAAAGCATGTTATAAAGCACAATATAACAGGAATTGCAAACACATATATTTCTTAAGCAAGTGATTAAATTAAACAACCATCATGAAAAAATCATATACATCTCTAAGGCAGTTGAGAATCCTATCTCAACACCTACCTAAAGCACAATTTCCTAAGTACTTACTCTTACAAGCATTTTCACAAACACTTAGGATACACTCTTTCAACATCCATAGCGTATATTAGCAAGAACATGTATTAGGGCGAATCCTTTCGCCAAGTAGGTATCATACACATATATAGAATATACATATAGCCATTTATCATGGCAAACACACTTTCAAAATTTATACGTATACGGTACTTTCTACAAATACGAGGAATACAGTATATTCAACATAGTTAACGTATAACTGAAAAATGGAACGGACAGCACTTTGTACATGTGCAATAACATACAGATCATGAATCTATCATTATCTGACATTAAAAGCATTGAAAACCATAACCTATAACCTAATGTCCGCACCTTACGCCGTAGAAGTGTAATGAACTTGGTCGGAACGCTAAGCTTTCTTCCACGACTGTATAACAACCTAAAGCACTAGTGTTAGCTATTTCGCTAATTGAATCAGTTGAAACCCTAAATCAGATTAGGGTTAGGGTTTTCTTACCTAGAATGAAGTCGAAATCGTCGGG
The DNA here is from genome assembly GCA_021015155.1 of Magnolia officinalis. NCBI lineage: Eukaryota > Viridiplantae > Streptophyta > Magnoliopsida > Magnoliales > Magnoliaceae > Magnolia > Magnolia officinalis. Next base: position 49,259,917 of record JAJHSJ010000012.1, read on the forward strand.
AAAGCGATTAGAATGACATGGTTAAGCTTATATAGCAAGAGGATAGAGTGGTAGGAAGTTTCTCCCACAACTCTCACACTTTCTCTCTCTTTTCTCTCTTCTCTTTCCTAGGGTTTCTTCAAATTCGTATGGGCTGAATGAGAGAGGGTTTAAGGTCCTTATATAGCCTAAAACATCACTAAAATAGACCTAAGGTCAAAGTATACTTAGGTTATAACCAAAGTGAGCTTATTTCATCTCAATGGAGTGCTTCTGGTGGCCCCTTTTCTGCTTGCGGTCGGACTTAAGCTCACCAACCATGGATCTAGGTGAAGTTATGTTTTCATTCCAGGCGAATTCTCAGATCGCACGTGGCGGACCAGTTTCAGTTCAACGGTCACTGAAACTTGATCGAGGATTTTAAGTACACTGCCATGTGTATGATATTTTTCCTGATTCGAGGGTGTATTCTAGCCTGATTCTGACGGTTGGAATCCTTATAACTGATCCGCAAGTGACACGTGCTAGATTACTTAAATTTACATTTTATTTTTGATTAATTTCACATTTCTCACATTCTTCACTCCGGGCTCAAGTGAATAGCGTTGCGACATTATCTGGATTTGATCTCTGAGATGATTATCAAGCCTAGCAAGGCGGTCCTAACTCTATAACATCGTATTATTCGAATTTCTGATGTACAGTCCAGATCTAATACAGAGTTTCCATGTGCTCCCGAGAATAGACGTGTAATGAGATTGATCCTAGATTTTAGGGTAATGTAGCGTCAACGATTCCACAAGTTTTGGGTCTTGTAGATCGTATTTAAAGTGATTAGTACAGATTTCATGGCTAATCTACTTTAGCATTTAGTTAACTTTGTCTAATTTCTGAAGGATTTGATCCTAAGTGATTTCTGCCTGAGGTGGTACTCGGGGCATTTTACGGAATTTTTCGAGTCGTTACAAGCTTGTAGCATGTTTGGGATGTTTTTCTTATTTGATTCTTGTTTTGGTTGAACTTCTTTGATTCTAATTTGATATTTAAAGAATACTTTTAGTTTTTAATGGTTTGTTGTGACTCAAATTACAATATATCTACAATAGGTCTAAGTATCTTCTTATTCTGATTAGAGATTGTGAAGTTAGTAAATCCTGTTGTTTACCATCGTCCCTTGGGCACGGTTGGGTGATGGAATCTCTTCTAACCTTCACAATTCTCCTTTGTTGGTTGCGGGATTGGTATATCCTGTTGTTTGTCATTGTCTTTAGGACATGGTTGGATGATGAAATCACTTCCAATCCTCACGACTCTCATCCATTGAGAATTAGGTCAAGGGAAGTTTTGATCTGATCTTATTAATATATCTTCCAATTGGATAGGATAAGAGTCCAATTCCAATTGTGTCCCTTGAATCAAATAAGGAAAACATCCTAATAGCTGCAAGTGGATCCCTAGAAATCCTAGTTCCCACTTTTGAATTCTTAAGTTTATAATTAAATACCTAGGAATTATTTCTTTTATTTCCTAATTTAGATTTAGATCTTCTTCTAGTTTTGATTCTAGTTACTTTTAGAATACACACAAGATTGGTCCTTGTGGATTCGAACTCAGTCTTACCGAGATTATTACTACATCGCGACCCTGCACTTGGGTTGTGAACAAGTTTTTGGCACTGTTGCCGAGGATTAACAGTTGCCTTTTTCTGAGATTAAGTAGTTTTGGAACTAGTTTAAGATTAGGGTTTTTCTACTTTCTATTTTTAGGTTAGGGTTTTTTCTGAATTATTTTAGAAACTAACTTAGCTTTTTATTTCTAGGTTTAGAAACTTTCTTAATCTATTTTTAGAAAGTAGTTTGCTTTCCTTTTTCGTTTTTAGAAACTAATTTGCTTTCTTTTTTCTTCTGCAGGATCCCAATATAGAAACTTCTAATTTGGTAACTTCTTCTAATTCTCTCTCTTTCTATTTCTAGATTTCTATTTACTTCTTTCTTTTTAGGTTTAGGTTAGATTCTGAAATTCAGGACTGAGAGTGTTTCATGCCCAAGTGGGTCCGTGATAACACTCGATGTCTCTTGAGTGAAGGAGGATTGGTTGAGGGGTTATCTATCCATCACAGGATTGACACCACTCGTGATCCACAGAGTTAACTGAAGATATGGTTGCCAATCAACCTCTAAATCCACCTCAACTTAGGGTTGAGGAAATCCAAAGATGAAAATGAGGTGCATTAAGCACCCTCACCTCGTACTTTACGAGACTATTTACAATCAGCGGGGGCGAGCACACCTTCCTGAATGGTTTTTTCAGAAAATATAGGACATGGATATTAAGCCAAGGGTGATCCAACTCCTTCCAAAATTCATGGACTTGAATTTGAAAATTCATATTTACACATAAAAGAGTTTGATGAGATTATAGCCACTTTATATTTTCCGACCGTGTCCGAGGACATGGTCAGGCTGAAACTCTTTCCCTTCTCCTTGAAAGAGAAAGCTAAGACGTGGTTGCATTTACTACGTCCATGATCTATTGACAGATGGAACGATATGACAAGGGAGTTCATTAAGAAAATTTTCCCATATCATAAAACGAACACCCTTAGAAAATCAATCATGAACTTCGCCTAAAAGGAAGATGAAACATTCTTCCAATGTTGGGAGTGATTCAAGGATCTTGTCAATTCATGCCCACAACATGGTTTTGAAACTTAGCAAATAACATTTTTTTTTTTCGATGGGCTGACTTCTTCCATGCACCAAATGGTCGAGACAATGTGCAATGAGGAATTCATGAACAAAGAGGTCGATGATGTGTGGGATTATTTTGATAAGCTTGTTGAAAACACACAATCATGGGACATCTCCCCAAAATCTAGCTCCACTTCTAGGCCTACTCAGTCAAAGGAGAGGGGTAGAATATATCTTCTGATAAAGATGATATAAATGCTAAAGTAGCTAATCTCGCTAGAAAACTCGAGGCCATAAAACTAAAAAAGGATAAGGCTACGGAAACTGTTTGTGGTATTTGTGCTTGCAACATTCACACAACTGAAAATTGTCCAACAATACCTACTTTTCAAGAGGTACTGAATGAGCAATCTAATGTCATGAATAATTACCAAAGACCTTTAGTGGATCCACTTCAAATACGTACAATCCTAGTTAGAGAAATTATCCAAACTTTAGTTGAAGGAATGGACAAACTGCTACTCCTCAAGGATTCCCTCATCAAACTCTAGATCAAGGGAAACCTCAAGAGGATCCAGTTCTAAATCATCTTCAAAATCAAGAGCGTTTCAATCAGGGTATGCTACAAGCCTTTTAAGACCTTACAAAGGCCATACAACGGCTTGAGACAAAAAATGCGATCGGGGAAAAAGGAAGCCTTCTAGCTCAACCTCTTCCCAATCCAAAACAGCAATATGAAGTCAACAACCAGAGCTCTTCAAATCAAATGAAGCAAACTAAGTCTATCACTACTCTTAAGAGTGGGAAAACAATTGACAAATCTATTCTGGTAAGGGCTGAAAAGTCTAAGGACCCGAAAACAGAGGAAACTGATAGACCTAGCAACACTCCACAAGATTTAGAACTGGAACCTCAAGGAAAGCTTGATTACTCCATTTCCCAAATGGTTGATTGCACCAAAACCTCTCTGTAACTCTTAGGACATTCTAGAGGTGTTGAAATAAGTGATGGTCAACATTCCTCTACTGGATGTCGTTAAACAAATACCTTCATATGCCAAATTTCTGAAAGACTTATGTACGACCAAAAGACGACAAAATATTTAAAAGAAAATCTTTTTAACAGAAAAAGTAAGTGCCATCTTAAAGCAAGATGTGCCACAAAAGTAAAAAGATCCTCGTAGCCCAACCATCGATTGTATAATTGGGAATTACCAGTTTGAGCACGCACTTCTTGACTTAGGAGTGAGCGTAAATCTAATCCCATACTCGGTTTACGAACAACTGGGTCTAGGTGAATTAAAAGCCACCCGGACCACATTACAACTTGCAGATCGCTCAATTTGTGTACCGAGAGGGATAATTGAGGATTTGATGGTCCAGGTTGACAATTTTTACTACCCAGTAGATTTTATCGTCCTGGACACTCAACCCATCGTGGATATAAGCACTCAAATTTCGGTTATTCTTGGTTGCCCATTCCTTGCCACATCAAATGCAATAATTAATTGTAGGAATGGAGTCATGGATTTGTTTTTTGTGAATATAATATTGGAGCTCAATATGTTTTTCAATATGAGCAAACAAGCAGAGGATGATGACGATGCCCACAATGTTAACTTGATTGATTCTTTTATGGAAGATAAAACACTTCTGACTTTATCCTTTGATCCTCTAGAGACGTGCCTGGCCCACTCCCATGATTTAGATGATGATATGATTAGGGAGATGGGAACCATGCTTGATATTATGCCAGTACTTGAAGTTAACTCGTGAGGCCATAATTTGAAGAATTACCCCAAGCTGATGTAGTGCCTCTATCGTCTAACCTCAAGGCACCAAATCTTGACTTAAAACCTTTGCCCTCTGATTTGAAATATGTCTATTTAGGTCAAGATGAGACATACCCGGTGGTGATTTCTTCTCACCTTGAGCAAGAATAGGAGAGTATGCTTATCTCTACTCTTATTGATACAAAGGATCCCATAGATGGTCAATTGCAGACCTTAAGGGAATTGACCCTTTGATTTGTACTCATCGCATTTACTTAGAGGATAATGCGAAGCTCCCGGCAACCACAACGTAGACTAAATACAAACATGAAGGAAGTGGCTAAGGCCAAAGTTCTTAAACTATTGGATGTGGATATCATATACCCTATATCCAATATTCAATGGGTAAGTCCAACTCAGGTGGTTCCTAAGAAGTCCGGAATCACCATCGTAGCCAATGCCAACATTGAACTCGTGCCAACTAGTGTTACTACTGGTTGGAGAATGTGCATTAACTATAAGAAATTGAATACCGTCACGAGGAGGACTACTTTCCTTTGCCCTTCATTGATCAGATTTTGGAAAGGTTATCTGGTCACTCGTACTACTACTTCCTTGACGGGTATTCGGGCTACAACCAGATAGAGATAGTCCTTGAAGATCAGGAGAAGACCACATTCACATGTCCCTTTGGCACAATTGTTTATCGAAGGATGCCATTCGGACTATGTAATGTCCCCGCCACTTTTCAGTGATGGTTGATGAGTATTTTTTCTAACATGGTGGGCCAATATTTAGAGGTCTTCATGGACGACTTCTCTATCTTTGGTCCATCCTTCAGCGATTGTTTGAAGAATCTTAAATGTGTGCTGAAGTGATATGAGGAAAAGAATTTGGTACTAAATTGGGAGAAGTGTCATTTCATGGTTCGTAAGGGAATTGTCTTTGGACATATCATCTCCTCTAAGGGAATTGAGGAAGATAAGGCTAAGATTGATCTTATCTCTAACTTACCTCCACCTAAGAGCATTCGAGACATGTGATCCTTCCTAGGACATGCCGGATTTTATAAACAATTTATAAAGAACTTTATTCACCTCTCTCATCCTTTATGCAATCCACTTTAAAAGGACGTACCATATGAGTGGACTGAGCAATGCCAAAAAGCTTTTTTTAAGCTCAAGGGCATGTTAACCACTACACCTATCATGTAACCACCCGACAGGAACATTCCTTTTGAACTTACATGTGATGCGTCTGACTATGCTATCGGGGCGGTGTTAGGCCAGAGAAAAGAAAAGAAGCCATACGTTATTCATTATGCAAGTAGGACTCTAAATCTGCCCAAGTGAATTATTCTACTACGGAAAAGGAACTCTTAGCCATAGTATTCGCTTTGAACAAATTTAGATCCTATTTGATTGGATCTAAGATCATCATCTACACCGATCATACGGCGCTCAAGTATCTTCTTTCTTAGAATGATGCTAAACCCCGTCTGATACGATGGATCCTCCAACTCCAGGAATTTGATTTGAAAATAAAATATGAAAAGTAGAAAATGTAGTGGCTGACCATCTTTCGAGACTTGACCTCCCTGATTTCCATGAGATGACACCTATAAATGACATGTTCCCTGACAAACAATTGTTTAAAGTCTCTCACTCACCTTGGTTTGCTGATATTGCTAATTATCTTGCCACAAGTTTCACCGTCAATACATTAGAGTGCACAAGATAAGAAGAAATTCGTCGCCGAGGTACGCAAATTCTTCTGGGATGATCCGTATTTATTTAAATATTTCTCAGACCAGATTCTAAGGAGATGTGTGCAAGACAATGAACACTAAAGTGTCATCTCCTTCTATTACTCTCAGGCCTGTGGTGGTCACTTTTCTGCTAAAAAGACCACGACCAAAATTCTGCAGTACAGTTTCTATTTGCCCACTATGTTCATAGATACTCATGAGTTTTGCAAAGCTTGTGAGAGTTGTCAAAACTTGGGAGCTTTGTCAAAAATTGGGAGCATTGTCCCGTCAAAATATGATGCCTTTGGACCCCATTCTGATCACTAAAGCATTTAATTGTTAGGGCATTGATTTCATGGGACCATTCCCCCAATCCTTTAGGAATTTATATATTTTGCTAGCAATAGACTATGTCATTAAATGGGTCGAAGCAATCCCATGCCAGAATAATGACCATTAAACGGTCATTAAAATTTTAAAACAGAACATCCTGTCCTAGTTTGGAACACCTCAGGCCATCATTAGTGATGGAGGTTCGCATTTCTGTAAGAGGCCATTTGTAAATTTAATGAAGAAATATGGTATCTCTTATAAGGTGAGCACTCCATACCACCCACAAACAAGTGGACAAGCTGAGATTTCCAACAGAGAAATTAAACATATCTAGAAAAAAATGGTTAACCCTGACCGAAATGATTGGTCAATCCAATTGACTGATGCTTTATGGGCTTACCGTACAGCCTTTAAAACTCCCATTGGAATGTCTCCCTTTAGACTTGTCTATGGGAAAGCTTGCCACTTACCTGTGGAATTGGAACATAGACCTTACTGGGTTGTTAAGAATTTGAATTTTGACTTGGACAACACTGGCTTGCTGTGCAAACTACAATTAAATGAGCTTGAGGAGATCCGGAACATGCATATGAGAACTTGAGAATTTACAAGGACAGGACGAAGGTGTTCTATGATAGGAACATCCTTCGGAAATCATTCTTGACTGGTCAAAGTCTTTTTGTACAATTCTCGGTTACATCTTTTTTCGAGTAAACTCCGATCTCGTTGGACCGGCCCTTTCACTATTACTAATGTTTATCCTCATGGGGCCGTTGAGATAAAGAATCCAAACAATGACAATACTTTTAAAGTAAATGGACATCGATTAAAGCCATTTGTTGAGAAATTTGATTCAGAGGATATGTTCATGCCTCTGACTGATCCTGTCTATAGTTAGATTTATTTGCTTTCATAGGATTTAGGACTAGGGTAGTTTGCTTTCAACTTGTTTTAGTTTTATTTTGTATTAACCCATGTTATGCTAAGATTCAAGGAAAAAACCTAAGAATTTCTTCTCTAGGTACTAGCTTTCCATCACTACATTGATTTTCATTGTCTCACGTGCATTACATGTTTATTTCTTTTACATCGAGGACAATGTAGATTTTAGGTTGGGGGTGTGGATTAGGTAAACTAATCAATATTTTATTTAGTTTTGATTAGAAATTGTGAAATTTTCAAAATTTTCAAACTAAAACTTGTTTGGAAACAATAGTTTGTGTAATTAAGAATGCATTGAGTAAGATAATAAGATGAAGATTGAATCTTGAATTGTTGGAGTTTGATCACTCGAGTAAACTATCGAATGACTAAGAGGAAATTTGTATATCAAGTTAATTTAAATAACAAAAATACGTTCAATTTGCTTCCTTGGGATATGCTAGGATTTCTGATTGGTAGCATGTGAATCATTGATAGATGTTGAGAATTGAGTCAGGAGAATTTTATCCACCCTAAAAGATGAAAAACCAGTTAAAAAATAGGAGATCAACAAAAAGGCTATGAATGATTTAAAAGAATGAAGAATGACAACATCTCTGAGGAGAATGAAAAAGGTCTCTGAAAAGAATGTAATGTTTGAAAAAGAATGAATAAGAGTGACCGTCGATATAAAATCAAAAAATGGAAAAAGAAGGAAAAGGGGGATATGTTCGGAATCAGTACTTGAATTCTTAAACTACTCTTGATATGATGAACATGGCTAACATTATGAAATGATAGTGGGTTCATGGGAAGTAAGTTGATATTCACCAAGCACATTTGAAAAACTTGATATATGAATGTATGCTTTTAAAATTGATAAAGAACCTATTTGATTGCTTGCTTATGTGATTTGGCTATAGGTTTTCAAAATCTCACTTTCTTGTCTTAACTCCACTCATTCATACTTGATTGATAAAAGATTGTCTTCTAAAAAAGTTTTGACTTTAAAGATGGAAGATTATTTTATGCATGTTTTTGCTCGGGACTAGTAAAATGTTGGTTAGGGAATGTTTTGAGTGTCAAATATTGCATATTTCCCCTATTTATATCTTGGTTTTATGAACATGATAATGTTTAATGGTATATTTTATACATGTTTGTGTTTCAAGGTGAGTTTAAGAGTTTGGATTGGAAAGCATGTTAAAACCATGGATTTAAGGCTCAAGAATTGCCAAAGCAAATAATGGATCTTTGGAGACCAAGATTAAAGATTTCAAAGCCCCAAGATATAAGAAAACTAAGTGGAGAAGGAAGGAAGTCGGAAAAATAAAGTGTTGAAATTCACTTCAAAGTCTGTGTCATTGACCACCTGTCGATGACATCGAAGCCACGGTTCGATGACATTGACTACAGCTCGATGACATCGAATTTTCATGAGAAAATCAAGTTGGTTGCTGGATATAAATTGGATACAATTCTCGATGAATCGAAGACATGTTCGATGACTCGAAGAAGATGCTCGATGACATCGAAGTCTTCTTCTTGTGAAAATTGAAGCAACTCACTGGACTGTTTTGGACACTTTATCGATGGATCGAGGACCTATTCAATGACTCGAAGCTTCGCTCGATGACATTGAAGGAAGGTTAGATGACATAGAGACTTACGCATTACAAAAGGAGAAAGATGTGACTTCCGTATTCAAACCCCTTCGATGACATTGAATGAGGTTCGATGACATCGAAGCGTTACGCAGAGCTTATGTGGGCTGCATAAATCGTTGTGATTTTATGAACTTGCGGAACTTGGGCTAAAAATATAGGTTTCTTAGACACTTTTAAGGATATCTAGGGTTTAAAGGAGCAGATCAAAGGGGTGAGCCGTCATCCAAGATTTTCTTCTTCTATTCTTCTTAGTTTTTAATGCTTTCTTCTAAGGTTTTGAATTCAATCATGTCTATGGTTGGCTAAATCCCTTAACTAGGGCTAAAGGGTGATGTTTGTAGCATGTTTGGGATGTTTTTCTTGTTTGATTCGTGTTCTTGTTAAACTTCTTTGATTCTAATTTGATATTTAAGGAATACTTTTAGTTTTTAATGGTTTGTTGTGACTCGAATTACAATAGATCTGCAATAGCTTTAAGTATCTTCTTATTCTGATTAGAGATTGTGAAGTTAGTAAATCCTGTTGTTCACCATCGTCCCTTGGGCATGGTTGGGTGATGGAATCTCTTCTAACCTTCACAATTCTCCTTTGTTGGTTGTGGAATTGGTATATCCTATTGTTTGTCATTGTCTTTAGGACATGGATGATGGAATCACTTCCAATCCTCACGACTCTTATCCATTGAGAATTAGGTCAAGGGAAGTTCTGATCCGATCTTATTAATATATCTTCCTATTAGATAGGATAAGAGTCCAATTCCATTGCGTCCCTTGAATCAAATAAGGAGACATCCCAATAGCTACAAGTGTTTCCCTGGAAACCCTAGTTCGCACTTTTGAATTCTTAAGTTTCTAATTAAATACCTCACAATCACTTCCTTTATTTCCTAATTTAGATTTAAATCTTCTTCTAGTTTTGATTCTAGTTACTTTTAGAATACACACGAGATTAGTCCCTTTGGGTTCGACCTTGGTCTTATTGAGATTATTACTACATTGTGATCCTACACTTAGAGTTGTGAACAGTTCCTGCACCAGGCTCCTTCGTGTTCTGGATGATTCTATGAAGGACAAGGTCTCCAGCTCAGAACCTTCTCATTTTCACTCTAGAGTTATAGAAACGCGTGACCTGTTGCTGCCAAGCTGTAACGTTGATCCGAGCTTGCTCTCTTCTCTCTTCAATGAGGTCGAGGTCCAGCGCCATTAACTCATCATTTTGTAGCTCGTCATAGGATTGGGTTCAAGCAGTTGGGAGCCCGACCTCAACTGGGATGATGTTGAGTCTGAAATATTTCATATGTTCCCCTATTTATACCTTGGTTTTATAAACATGATAGTGCTTAATTGATTTAATTATGCATGTTTTCATGTGCGACGTGATTTCGAGAGCTTAAGGTGAAATTGATGCAAAAAGAAAGATTTATGCTCAAAAGATTACTAAATGAAGATTTGGAGATTTAGAAGTCATTAATGAAGAATTCACATCCAAAGATCCATGAAAATCAAGTGAGGAATAAAGAGAATCAAAGATTTGAAGTGAAGAAAAGGAATCCTGAAATTGTCCTGAAAACAAACATATTCCTGAAATTATCCTCAAAAAGTATATTCTGAAACTCTGAATTTATTTTGGAAAACTGTGCAGATTAAGTAAATTTGAGGCGGTTTAAACTCTAACTCTATTTTGGGAAACTATACAGAGTGCATAAATTTGAGGCGGTTTCTAGATTTTTTTCAACTTAGTGCGAAAGTTAGAGTTCCACAACTATAAATAGGACTCCCTAGGATGCTCCAAAGCATCTTCTAGAGTTTGGAAAGGTCTCAAAGAGCATACACAAGGGTGGAGTAGCCGTCAAAGAGTTTTTCTTCTTCCCTAGTTTATTTTTCATGCTTTGTTAAATAGATTTGGTTTTAATCATGTCTATGGTTGGCTAAACTTCTTAGATGGGGCTAAGAGGTGAAGCTTGTAGCGTGTTTGGATGTTTATTTTGCTTAATTTTTGTTCTTATTGAACTTCATTGATTTCTAGTTTAATATTAAGGGAATATTTTAAGTTTTCTATGATTTATTGTGACTCAAATTACAATAAATGTTGTGATAGCTTTGGATATCTGCTTTTCCTGTTTTGACATTATGAGATTAGTAAATCTCGTTGTTCACCATCGTCTCCTGGGCATGGTAGGGTGATGGAATCCCTTTCAATCATCACAATTCTCATCCATTAAGAATTAGGTCAATGAAAAGTTCATATTTGATTTAAATTGTTTTATCTTCCAATTGGATAGGATAGGACTCCAATTCCAATTGTGCTCCTTAAATCAAGTAAGGTAGCATCTTGATAGCTACAAGTGGATCCTTGACACCCTAGTTCCTACCTTTACATTCGTAAGTTTTAATCAACATTATTCACAGTTACTCTCAATTATTCAGATTTCAATTCAGATCCTTTTCTAGTTCTAGTTCTAGTTATTTTCAGAATACGTACAAGTTTAGTCCCAGTGGATTCGACCTCGGTCTTACCGAGTTATTACTACATCGCGACCCTACACTTGGGGTTGTGAACAAGTTTTTAGTGCCGTTGCCAGGGACTACGGAAATATTTTTTTGGAATTAATTGGTATTACAATTAGGTTGAGATTAGGGTTTATTTTTCTGCTGTGCTTTTAGGTTAAGATTTTTTTTGAAATTGTTTTTAGAAACTAACATTGTTTTCTGTTTTGTAGGATCCTAACATAGCCGTAAACAACTACCAAAAACCTTTCAGTGGACCCACCTCAAATACATATAACTCAAGCTGGAAGAACCATCCAAACTTCAGTTGGAGGAACGGACAAACAGCAACTCCTCAAGGGATCCTTAACCAATTTCTGAATCAAAGGAAATCTTAAGAGGATCTGGTCTTAAAACATAATCAAAACTAAGAGTTTTTTAATCAAGGTATGTTGTGAGCCTTTCAAGACCTTACAAAGGCCATACAAGGGCTTGAAACAAAAAATTTGATTAGGGACAAAGGGATCCTTTCGACTCAGCCTCTCTACAACACAAAATAGCAATATGAAATCAGTGATCCAAGCTCTTCAAAATAGATGGAGCAGGCTAAGTCTATCACCACTCTTAGAAATGGGAAGACAATTGACAAATCTACTTTGACGAGGGCTAAAAAACCTAAGGACCCGGAAATAGATGAGAATGATAGACCTAGCAATGCTCTACATGGGTTAGAACAGGAACCTCAAAGTAAGTCGATTGTGTCATTCCCTCAACGGTTGATTGCACCAAAACCTCTCTCTAAGGATAGGCTAGAGGTGTTTAAGCAAGTGAAGGTCAACATTCCTCTACTGGATGCCGTTAAACGAATCCCTTCATATGCCAAAAATTTGAAAGATTTATGTACAACTGAAAGACGACAAAATATACAAAAGAAAATTTTTTTAATAGAAAAAGTGTCATCCTCAAGCAAGATGTGCTATAAAAATACAAAGATCTCGGTAGCCCAACCATCACTTATGTAATTGGGAACTACTGGATTGAGCATGCATTTCTTGACTTAGGGGCAAGTGTAAATATGATCTCTTACTCGGTTTATAAACAATTGGGTTTAGGTGAATTAAAACCCACACGGACCACATTATAACTTGTCGATCGCTCAGTTCGTGTACCGAGAGGGATGATTGAGGATGTGTTGGTCCAATTTGATAAATTCTACTATCCAGTAGATTTTATTATCCTAGATACTCAACCCATCATAGATGTAACACTCAAATTTCTTTTATTCTTAGTTGTTCATTCCTTACTACATCAAATGTCATCATTGATTGTAGGAATGAAATTATGAATTTATCTTTCGAAAATATGACATTGGAGCTCAACATCTTTTTCAACATGAACAAACAGCCAGAGGATAACACTACGCCAAAACAGCGAAAAAAGGACGGTCCAAAACCATCTCAAATGACCAAAAAGGACGGTCATGGACCGTCACATAAGCCGTCAAATTTTGACGTGTCCTATTACTTAAAGGATGGTTGAAAACCGTCATTCTTATTGACAAAAAAAAAAACGACGGTCATGGACCGTCCAAAAAAAATACGGTCATGGACCCTCCTTAAAAAGGACTGTCATGGACTGTCTCTTATGAGCCTTAAAAGGACGGCCATGGACCGTCCTTTAAAAGGACTATCATAGATCGTCCTTAAAAAGGACTGTCAGGGACCATCACTTATGAGCCTTTAAAGGACGGCCATGGACCGTCCTTAAAAAGGACTGTGATGGACCGTCTCTTATGAGCCTTCAAAGGACGGTTATGGACCGTCCTTTAAAAGGACTGCTATGGGCCGTCTCTTATGACCCTTAAAGGACATTTTCAAATTTGATCTGTTACAATATATTTCATCGTATCCTTCCTGATATACACCTGTTATACAATATATTTCATCACATTCACATTCACATCCATCTAAACCCAAACTACGTAAATTCATCCAAATATAAACTACATCCATCCAAACACAAACAATCTTATCCACATTACATTCATCCACGCATAATACATATAAGTTTAACTTCATAAGTAAAAAAATAATAATAATAATAAAATAAATAAATAAATAAATAAATCAGCAACAATATTCTGTCTTTCATCTAATAAAAAATATTCAACCAACAAAACATTATAATTCAGAATCATGAAGAATTGCAGAAACTTCTTCCAAAAAAGTGGACACTTTTTTAAAATAAAACTGATCATTAAAATAAAACTAATACGAGTAAATAACGCAAAAAAGTGTTTCAATTAATAGAAACAACAACAAAAATTAAAGCTTTGTAAAAAGAGGCATGTGTTAAAGGGGATACATTCTTGTTTGTTGCCATGTGATTGGGCTACATTATTATAGCAATCGGGTTCGGGTTCGGGATCGGGTTTAGGTTTGGGTTTTCAAGTTTAGGTTTAGGTTAGGGAGTTAAGATTAGGATTAGGTGTAGGTCTAAGTCTAGGGATTTGAGAATACATTTAGGTTTTAGGTTTAGGTTTAGGTTTTAGGTTATAGGTTTAGGTTTAGGTCAAGGTTTTAAGTTCAGGTTAAGGTTTAGGTATAGGGAATTGAGAATAGGTTAAGGTTAGAAAATCGGGTTCAGGATCGGGATCGGGTTTAGGTTTGGGTTTTCAAGTTTAGGTTTAGGTTTAGGTTAGGGAGTTGAGATTAGGATTAGGTGTAGGTTTAGGTTTAGGGATTTGAGAATACATTTAGGTTTTAGGTTTAGGTTTAGGTTTTAGGTTATTGGTTAGGGTTTAGGTTTTAGGTTTAGGTTAAGGTTAGGTTATAGGTTATAAGTTTAGGTTATAGGTTATAGGTTAAGGTTTTAGGTCTTATAAGCTATAGGTTTAGGGAATTGAGAATATGTTAAGGTTTAGGTTTAGGAAATCGGGATCGGGTTTAGGTTTGGGTTTTCAAGTTTAGGTTTAGGTTTAGGTTAGGGAGTTGAGATTAGGATTAAGTGTAGGTTTGGGTTTAGGGATTTAAGAATATTAGGTTTAGGTTTTAGGTTATTGGTTAAGGTTTAGGTTTTAGGCTTAGGTTAAGGTTAGGCTATAGGTTATAAGTTTAGGTTATAGGTTATAGGTTAAGGTTTTAGGTCATAGGTTTTGGTTTTAAGGTTATAGGTTTAGGTTAAGGTTAAGGTTTTAGGTCTTATAAGCTATAGGTTTAGAGAATTGAGAATATGTTAAGGTTTAGGTTTAGGAAATCGGGATCGGGTTTAGGTTTGGGTTTTCAAGTTTAGGTTTAGGTTTAGGTTAGGGAGTTGAGATTAGGATTAGGTGTAGGTTTAGGTTTAGGGATTTGAGAATACACTTAGGCCCTGTTTGGGCAACAGGATTAGAAGGGATTAGGTGGATTGTATTAAAAAAAACATCATTATTACCCATGGCAGGGATTGTCCCCTGATTCCATGGGATTAGATTAATGCTCTGCTTTGTTGGTAATACGGTGGTACATTGAATGGATATACCCACCATCATTTGAAATTACCAGAATAACACACATGTATTATATCTAAACCGTTCATTTGTTTTGTAACCTCATTTTATGGTATGGGCCGAAAAATGAGGTAGATCCAAAACTTATGTGGCTCCAAAGAAGTTTTCAACGGTAAGTATTCAATCCCCATTGCTTTCAGTGGTGGGTCCACTTAAGCTTTAGAATTACCTGATTTTTGGCCCATGCTCTAAAATAATCTCAAAAACTGGGTGGACGGTGTGGATATAGCCCACACATCAGGGTGGGACCTACACAACTTGCTAGCATTGAGTGAAATTGGCACGGGACCCAATGCAATTCCATCGGATCAAATTCCAAGCTTTTCCAAACATGGAATGGAATTGGCACGGAACCAGATGAATCCAATCCCACCTAATCCCTTCTAATCCCGTTGCCCAAACAGGGCCTTAGGTTTTAGGTTTAGGTTTAGGTTTTAGGTTAAGGTTTAGGTTTTAGGTTATAGGTTATAAGTTTAGGTTATAGGTTATAGGTTAAGGTTTTAGGTCATAGGTTTTGGTTTTAAGGTTATAGGTTTAGGTTAAGGTTATGGTTTTAGGTCTTATAAACTATAGGTTTAGGGATTTGAGAATATGTTAAGGTTTAGGTTTAGGAAATTGGGTTCGGGATCGGGATCAGGTTTAGGTTTGGGTTTTCAAGTTTAGGTTTAGGTTTAGGTTAGGGAGTTGAGATTAGGATTAGGTGTAGGTTTAGGTTTAGGGATTTGAGAATACATTTAGGTTTTAGGTTTAGGTTTAGGTTTTAGGTTATTGGTTAAGGTTTAGGTTTTAGGTTTAGGTTTAGGTTTAGAGGTTTGAGAATACATTTAGGCTTTAGATCATAGGTTTTGGTTTAGGTTAAGGTTATAGGTTTAGCCTAAGGTTTAGGTTTAGGTTTAGGTTAAGGTTTAGGTTTAGGTTATAAGCTATAGGTTTAGGGAATTGAGAATAGGTTAAGGTTTAGGTGTAGGAAATTGGGTTCGGGTTCGGGATCGGGTTTAGGTTTGGGTTTTCAAGTTTAGGTTTAGGTTTAGGTTAGGGAGTTGAGATTAGGATTAGGTGTAGGTTTAGGGATTTGAAAATACATTTAGGTTTTAGGTTTAGGTTTAGGTTATAGGTTATAGGTTTAGGTTTAGGGAATTGAGAATAGGTTAAGGTTTAGATTTAGGAAATCAGGTTCGGGTTTGGGATCGGGTTAGGTTTGGGTTTTCAAGTTAGGTTTAGGTTTAGGTTAGGGAGTTGAGATTAGGATTAGGTGTAGGTTTAGGTTTAGGGATTTGAAAATAGGTTAAGGTTTAGGTTTAGGAATTCGGATTCGGGTTCGGGATTGGGTTTAGGTTTGGGTTTTCAAGTTTAGGTTTAGGTTTAGGTTAGGGAGTTGAGATTAGATTAGGTGTAGGTTTAGGTTTAGGGATTTGAGAATACATTTAGGTTTTATGTCATAGGTTTAGGTTTTAGGCTTAGGTTTAGGTTATAAGTGTAGGTTATAGGTTTAGGTTTAGGTTAGGTTATAGGTAAAGGTTTAGGGAATTGAGAATAGGTTAAGGTTTAGGTTTAGGAAATCTAGTTTGGGTTCGGGATCGGGTTTAGGTTTGGGTTTTCAAGTTAGGTTTAGGTTTAGGTTAGGGAGTTGAGATTAAGATTAGGTGTACGTTTAGGTTTAGGGATTTGAGAATAGGTTAAGGTTTAGGTTTAGGAAATCGGGTTCGGGTTCGGGATCGGGTTTAGGTTTGGGTTTTCAAGTTTAGGTTTAGGTTTAAGTTAGGGAGTTGAGATTAGGATTAGGTGTAGGTTTAAGTTTAGGGATTTGAGAATACGTTAAGGTTTAGGTATAGGAAATTGGGTTCGGGTTCGGGTTTACGTTTGGGTTTGGGTTTAGGTTAAGGTTTAGGTTTTGGTTATAAGCTATAGGTTTAGGGAATTAAGAATAGGTTAAGGTTTAGGTTTTGGAAATCGGGTTCGGGTTCGGGATCGGGTTTAGGTTTGGGTTTTCAAGTTTAGGTTTAGGTTTAGGTCAGGGAGTTGAGATTAGGATTAGGTGTAGGTTTAGGTTTAGGGATTTGAGAATACATTTAGGTTTTAGGTTTAGGTTTAGGTTATATAGGTTATAGGTTTAGGTTAAGGTATAGGTTATAGGTTTAGGTTAAGGTTATAAGTTATAGGTTTAGGGAATTGAGAATAGGTTAAGGTTTAGGTTTAGGAAATCGGGTTCGAGTTCGGGATCAGGTTTAGGTTTGGGTTTTCAAGTTTAGGTTTAGGTTTAAGTTAGGGAGTTGAGATTAGAATTAGGTGTAGGTTTAGGTTTAGGGATTTGAGAATACATTTAGGTTTTAGGTTTAGGTTTAGGTTATAGAGGTTATAGGTTTAGGTTATAGGTTTAGGTTTAGGTTTAGGTTAAGGTTATAAGCTATAGGTTTAGGGAATTTAGAATAGGTTAAGGTTTAGGTTTAGGAAATCGGGTTTGGGTTCGGGATCGGGTTTAGGTTTAGGTTTTTAAGTTTAGGTTTAGGTTTAGGTTAGGGAGTTGAGATTAGGATTAGGTGTAGGTTTAAGTTTAGGGATTTGAGAATACGTTAAGGTTTAGGTATAGGAAATCAGGTTTGGGTTTGAGATCGGGTTTACATTTGGGTTTTAGGTTTAGGTTAAGGGTTTAGGGATTCAGATTTGGGTTCAGGATCGGGTTTAGGTTTGCGTTTTCAAGTTTAGGTTTAGGTTTAGGTTAGGGAGTTGAGATTAGGATTAGGTGTAGGTTTAAGTTTAGGGATTTGAGGATACGTTAAGGTTTAGGTATAGGAAATCAGGTTCAGGTTCGAGATCAGGTTTACTTTTGGGTTTTAGGTTTAAGCTAAGGGTTTAGGGATTTAGATTTGGATTTGGGATCGGGTTTTGGTTTGGGTTTTCAAGTTTAGGTTTAGATTTAGGTTAGGGAGTTGAGATTAAGATTAGATGTAGGTTTAGGTTTAGGGATTTGAGAATACATTTAGGTTTTAGGTTTAGGTTTAGGTTATAGGTTATAGGTTTAGGTTTAGGTCTAGGTTAAGGTTTAGGTTAAGGTTTAGGTTTAGGTTATAAGCTATAGGTTTAGGGAATTGAGAATAGGTTAGGCTTTTGGTTTAGGAAATCGGGTTCGGGTTCGGGATCGGGTTTAGGTTTGGGTTTTCAAGTTTAGGTTTAGGTTTAGGTTAGGGAGTTGAGATTAGGATTAGGTGTAGGTTTAAGTTTAGGGATTTGAGAATACGTTAAGGTTTAGGTATAGGAAATTGGGTTCGGGTTCGGGTTTAGGTTTAGGGAATTGAGAATAGGTTTTAGGTTTAGGTTTAGGTTTTCGGTTATAGGTATAGGTTTTGGGATTTGAGAATAGGTTTAGGTTAAGGTTATAAGTTTAGGTTAATGTTGTAAGTATAGGTTATAGGTTTTGGGATTTGAGAATAGGTTTAGGTTAAGGTTATAAGTTTAGGTTAATGTTGTAAGTATAGGTTATAGGTTTAGGTTAAGGTTTAGGTTTAGGTTATAAGTATAGGTTTTGGGATTTGAGAATAGGTTTAGGTTAAGGTTATAAGTTTAGGTTAAGGTTATAAGTATAGGTTTAGGTTATAGGTTAAGGTTTAGGTTTAGGTTATAAGTATGGGTTTTGGGATTTGAGAATAGGTTTAGGTTAAGGTTATAAGTATAGGTTTAGGTTATAGGTTAAGGTTTAGGTTTAGGTTATAAGTATAGCTTTTGGGATTTGAGAATATGTTTAAGTTAAGGTTATAAGTATAGGTTTAGGTTATAGGTTAAGGTTTAGGTTAGGTTTAGGTTTAGGTTATAAGTATAGCTTTTGGGATTTGAAAATAGGTTTAGGTTTAGGTTATAGGTATAAGTTTAAGTAATTGAGAATAAGTTTAGGTTATAAGTTTACAGTGTGGTTTATGTTAAGGGTGTGGTCCCTGCAAATACAGATATAAACACGCCCTGTCCAAATGGTCAGGCCCCTCCAATGTTGTCTATAGGAAATGGACAGCTTCATCATGGTCATAACAGCGGTTTCCACCTTCCAGGGACCCTCGCTCATTCGAATAGCTCCGACACACATCCGGGTCTGCTCCATTAATTTCGAGCAAATACATAAACACGGCCTGTCTAAATGGTCAGGCCCCTCCAATGTTGTCCATAGGAAATGGACAACTTCATCATGATCATAATAGCGGTTCCCACCTTCCAGGGACCCCCGTTCAACATCCGGATAGCTCCGACGCACATCTGGGTCTGCTCATTTAAATAAAATGGATTATCAAGATCATTTAAATAAAATCAGGTCCAATCAACAATCTGACCTGGAGGATTCTGTTAGCATTGTTGACGGCATCTCGAACCTTGTTTAAATCCAGATTGCAATATGTGGCCACTGATGTCATTTGTCTTTCTGTGAAGTTGGCGATAATTTTTGCATCAAACCCGGTGAAAGCAGCCCTAATGATAAAGAACATTTCTTTCCATGAATTCATTATCTCCTTCTTTTTGTCAATTTAAACATGAAACACACAAATAAATGCTTGGATACTACCAAGGTGTATTTTGAACATGAATTCTCAATAGACGACTCAAAAGAGAAGAAACTCATGAGCATAATACAAATCCTAAAAATGAGTATCAACCTAACAGAAATATCATGATAAGCATAGTTTCCTACTAAAGTTAACTAAATAAAGAAGTAGCACCATTAACCAACCTGATCAAGTCCTAAAAGTTAGCAAGCAACCACCAGTAAAACAACACGAAACTGAGAACAAAGCACCTACAAGAAACCACCTGTAAGAGAACAGTAAAACTATGTGTTATCCAAATATAAGCATACTTTATGCAAAACTAAATAAATTACATCATGTGCCTAGCAGGTAGTCAAGAAGGATTATCTGATTATCAGACAACCAAATCAAGGATAAGAAGAAAGCTGGAATATTAAATCAACTTGGTTGTACATGTGCAAAAAGAAGCTAATTGGATCCTCTTATATAGAATATGCATATTACCTACAACAAAACCTAAATGTAGATCAGCCCGAGTTTGGCCCATTTAAGTCATTGGGTCTAAAAGCACATAGGGCCTTTGACTTTATGCCCAAGCTTGCACATAAACATTATACAAGGGCCTATAATCCTCCGCTTGAGCATCAGTATAACATTTTGCAAAACATGAGAATGGCCATGTGATTGGTGCCCATGGATTGACTTACATTTCTCATTTATTTTTGGCTCATTTATTTTTGGAAAGCATTACACGCTGCACATCTGGTGTAAATTTAGGCATATGCAATTACAAACAAAAGAGAAGTGCAATTAGAAAAACCTCTGGCTGCAATTCTACACAATCAACAAAATCAGCATCTGCAACCAACTCCTCTACATTCCAAGGTCGTAGTCTTACAGCCACTCAAACTCTTCCAAGAACTGTCCTAAGCATCCAAAGAAAAGAAAGAAAAGAAAATTCAGAATTGATTATAATTAAATTTGTTTTTTTAAAAAAAAAATCCAGACCACAAAATAGATAAAATAAAAACTATAATATTGGAATCATAGTTTAAAAACCAGAAAAGTCAAACTAGAGTTGAGTCAAAGAGTAGGTTAAGTTCTATTGAATCTTGAAGACCATGAATTTTTTGAGTCATCAAACTATGATTGTAACGCCTTGAAAATCGAGGGTCAAGCAGCAACTCAACTCCGAGTTCCAAAACATCACTTATGCAACATATATGCTTATGATTGAATGTTGTCCGTGTTAGTGCATTAATCATGAGTGGGATTATACCAAAATAGTAATTCATACTCCATATCAATTAATATAACGCAAGCGAAAGACTAAAAAATGTATATATAGACATGTATGAGCCAAAAGTTCACGATCGGTCTCCAGAGTATGAATACATCACTGAGTCACCATATACATGTAATAGTTCAAAAATTAAAATGTCAAAAATAGTTCAACTACACTGATAAGCCCTGTAGCCCCGTCGATCTGGATGGCCTACGCGAAACCGCCGGAGAACTGCATATACAAGAACTCGTCCTGATCGTCATAGTAATCAGGCTCCGCCTCCTGAGTCGCATCGTCATCTGCAACTAAGACAGGGTCTGGTGGGTGTTTAGAACACTGTCCTAGAACGTGGGAGTGAGTGATCAACTCAATGGAATCATAGAGCAAAGGTTAACATGTTATCAACTCGGTCAAGCAGTAATGATAAAGCAGAGATATCAGACATTCCTAGATACTCTTATTAATACAAGGATGAAATATATTCATGATGCATACCTTCGCCTAGACTCCCTCATGCGACACCATCTTACGGTCGTGACATGCTTTCTTCCCTCTGTGCTCTTCAACCCGGGGCACATGCAGTGCGATATTATGAGCGTGATTACCAAGTTTTTATTAGTCCTTTTCATACAGCAGGATTGGAAAACTAAGGTACCTCCCTTATATCATTCCCAAACAAGGATCCATTCTAGGGTCGTCAGTCCTAGTAAATCCCATACGATGTTGCGATTCTAGGTCACTGCAATGGGCTCGTTGCCTGATCAGTGCAAACCTAGTTTATACTCTTGTTGCTATGGAAGGGTCGTCGCCTTCACGTAGACTCAGAGTACGCTCGAGGTCACTACAAAGGGCTCGTCACCTATCAGTGTAGGCCGACAGCTCGAATACAGTGTCCCATACTCCCGTATTCGGCTCATGAGTCTAGGTTGCTCACTGGTCACTACGAGGAGGCTCATCACCCCAGCGTAGGCCGACAGCTCGACCACGGTGTCCCATACCACCATGTCCAGCTCATGAGTCTTAGCGGATCAAGGTACCAAGGTTAAATGGGATTTCACTGGTGAGTTTGGTACCTTAAGTTCAGGCAATGGTGTCCATACATGGTGAACATACATCGAGTCAATCGGGTTACTTGACAAGCTCGACTAGCCCGAGCGCACGACAAGTTGAACGACATGAAGTGCGTAAGTACTCCGCGTGGCCTAACCACTGTCGCCAACCGAAGTACGGCACGGATTCGCTAAGCACGTCTCATGTGGTGAAATAACCTCAACCACCAAATCAGGGTCAGTTATCGATTGCCTGGACTATATCATATTGTAACAGCCCAGATTTTTCTTAACCTGGAATTAGACGTCCTTAGGCGATGGGTCAATCCTAACATAGGTTTAACTTCTCAAACACTCAATTAAAGCCTCAAATCCCTTTTCAAACCATTTTCTTCACAAATTCCACCCTTCACCACCTTGATCTTTCAATTTTTCAAAGTACTTTCACCCTAGACACTATCTTAAACTAGCTAAGTAGTATAACTTGGATCACTTTATATACAAACTACAAAGGACTAAGTACCACCTCAGACAAAAATCTTACAGGACTAAATCCTTTTAGAAATTAGGCGAGATTTAGCTAGTGTTAAACTAGAGTGCCTGTGAAATTAGCACCAATCACTTTAAATACGATCTGCAAGACCCAAAACTTGTAGAATCATTGACACTAGGTTACCCTAAAATCTAGGATCAATCTAATTACACGGCTGCTCTCGGGAGCATCTCGAAACTCCGTATCAGATCTGGACCACACGTCGGAAGTCCGATTAACACGAAGTTAAGGAATTAGGACCGCCTCGCTGGGCTTGACAACCATCTTGGAAATCAAATCCAGCCAGTGTCCCAGCGCTATTCGCTTGAGCTCGGAGTGAAGAGTGTGAGAAATATGAAATTAATTCAAAATAAAATATCTTGAATAGTAATCTGGCACCTCTCACTTGCGGATCAGTTTTAAGCAACCAGACCATCAGAATTAGACCAAATTACACCCTCGGATCAGGAGAACTTTCATACACATTTACATGTACTCGGCATCTCCGATCGAGATCCACTGACCGTTGAACTGAAACTGGTCCGCCACGCGTGATCTGGAATCCCGACCGAAATGAAAACTTAATAGTATGTAGATCCGATGTCGGTGAGCTTAAGTCCGACCTTTGGCTCAAGGAGGCCCGCCAGAAGTCCTCCGTTGAGCTGAAACAGGTCCGCTATGGTTATAACCTAAGTATACTTTGACCTGGAGTCTATTTCAGTTAGTTTTTAGGCTATATAAGGACCTTAACCCTCTCTCATGGCAGCCATACGAATTTGAGAGAAACCCTAGAGAGAGAAGAGAGAAAAGAGAGAGAAAGTGTGGGAGAGTTGTGGGAGATCATTCCTACCTTTCTTCCTTGCTGCCTTAGGTGCTTAACCACCTCATTCTTATCGCTTTCCCGACAATTTCAGCGATGTTTCTAGGTAAGAAACCCTAACCCTAATCTGATTTGGGACTTGGGTGGTTGTAGGTTATGAAATAGCTAACCTATGTTGTTCTATAGGTTGCCAAACTACCGTAGATCAAAGCTTAGCAAACCTATCGACTCCGTTACGATTCTACGACAAAAGGTCCAGACTTTAGGTGTATAGGTTATAGTTTTCAACGCTTTCAATGTCAGATAACGATAAATTCATGATCTGGATGCAATTGCACATGTACAAAGTGCTGTCTGTTTTCCGTTTCAATTAAAGATGAAAAATATGGAATTCTACATACTCTAGGTATTTGTAGAAAGTACCGTATACGTATAAACTTTGGAAATGTGTTTGACATGATTAATTGTTGTATGAATATATTATATGTGGATAAATTACTTGTTGGCGAAAGGACTCGCCCTAATACATGTTTTGCTTATATACACTATGTATGTTGAAATTGTGTATTCTAGAAAGTACCGTATACGTATAAATTTTGGAGATGTATTTGCCATGATTATTTGTTGTATGAATATATTATGCATGGATAAAATACTTGCTTGGCGAAAGGATAGCCCTAATACATGTTTTCATAACATAGACCGTGTATATTGTAATAGTGTATTCTAAGTGTTTGTGAAAATGACTGAATGAGTATAGAATTCTCATTCGTGCTCGCCATGACTAATTGTCATGGATATATGATTGTTGTATTGGCGATACCCCTTTGACGAAAGGATTTGCCCTAAATCACGCCACGGCCAAAACACACTATACATGCTAAGATGTGTGGCCCAAGTGTTTGTGGAAATGACTGAATGAATATGGAACTTGGATTCCTGCTTACCATGACTATCCGTCGTGGGTGTTCATGTGTTATGATTGGGGTAACTCCCTAGTGAAAGGATTTGGCCTAATGCCTATGTGTTCAACATATGTCGCGTATGTTGATGTATGTATTTTAAAGTGTTTGTTGAAATGTCTGAATGAGTAGTAGTTAGTAGATTGTAAGGTATAAGGGCGTTGAGATATGATTCTCAACTCTTTTAACTATGTGTATGATTTCGGTGGATAGTTGTGTGATTAGGAATTGAATATGTACAAACTCATGCTTGTGTTGTGCTTCATAACATGCTCAACTGCTTTTATGATTTTATCTATGTAATGCATATGTTAAATTCATGTTTACGTTATATGATCCGTCATGGGTGATGGGGGAGTGGAGCAACGAATGCATGCAACAGCACTGGCAGCCCTAAACGGATAATATCAGACTTTGATTGTATGATTTGAACCTTGATCCATTACTGCTTTACTATTTGAAATTGATTGTGTTTGGGGCTATAATTATAGTCCAGACAATCGGTACCAGAATTGAATTCGTAGTTGTGATTCATTTGCCACGTGTGGTGTGTTCAACGAACTCGAGTCGTACTTCGATTGGCGATAGTGGTTGGCCACGCGAAGTGCTTATGCACTTCATGTCGTTCAACTTGTTGTGCGCTCGAGCTAGCCGAGCTCGTCAGGCAACCCGATCTGTCTTATGTATGTTCACCATGTTTGGACGCTACTGCTTGAACCTAGGATACCAAACTTATCAGTGGAATCCCTTTTAACCATGGTACCTCGATCCGCTAAGACTCATGAGCCGGGCATGGTGGTATGGGACACCATGGTCGAGCTGTCGACCTACGCTGGGGCCACGTGCCTCCCCGTAGTGACCAGTGAGCAACCAAACTCGTGAGCCGATTATGGTGGTATGGGACACTATATTCGTGCTGTCGGCCTACATTGATAAGGTGATGGGGGAGTAGTGCAACGAATGCGAGCAACAGCCCTGACAGCCCTTTGTAGTGACCTCGAGCATACTCTGGAATCGCGGTGAGCCTTAGAGTTTTGCCACGGTGTATGGAGTATGAACTAGGCCTGTTTCTGTATAGTGATTAATCGTTAAAGAGGTGATGGGGGATCGGTGTAACCTTTGTGCGTAACAGCCCTAGCAGCCTTTGCAGTGACCTAGAAAACACACAGTTGTCTGATATTAACTAGGACTGACGACCCTAGAATGGATCATGTTTGGGAATGATACAAGGAAGGTACCTTAGTTTCCCAATCCTGCTGTTTGAAATGGACTAATAAATACTCGGCAACCATGCTTATCATGCATTGCATGTGCCTGGAAGATGTGGAGTACTGAGAGATGAAAGCATGCCGCGAACGTGAGATGGTGTCGCACGAGGGAGGGTGTGGTGAGGGCATACATCATGACTGCATCCATAATTGCATTAATAAGAGTAGTTAGGAGTGTTTGATTGTATTGCTTTATCATTACTGCTTGACTGAGTCGATAACATGTTAACCTATGCTTTATTGTTCCACTGAGTTAGCACTCACTCCCACGTTACGGGACGGTGTTGTACACACCAACCAGATTTGTTGAGTTTCAGGTGATGGTGATGCTTATGAAGTAGAGCCGGACTACTATGATGTTGAGGAGGAGCTCTCCTACATGTAACTCTCTGACAGGTCTATGAAGACCCGGTATTGTATTGACGGGGCTATGGTACTTGGAATAGAAGACATTACACTTACACATTTGGTATATTTTAGAAATGTACTTGAAATTTACTAACCTGGTAATGTTATCACACTCTGGAGACTCACCACAGTTTTTATATATTTTATATATCTATCATAGTCTTCCGCTTGCTAATTCACTGTCTCTGGAGTATGATATGCTGTTTTGGCTTAATCTCACTCATGTTCACTACATTAATGCAGACAACATTTAATCATCATTATCTATGTTGCATAAGTGATGTTCTGAAAACTCGAGAGTTGAGTTAATACTCGACCCTCGATTTTTCGGGATGTTACACATAGTCCCAACCTCATTCCATTTCAACAGGTAATCATAGGAGACAGTCACAGCAGTAATGAACGAATAATTCTATTCTTGCAATCATATGAGCATGTTGTGAAGTGCAACACAAACATGATTTCACAAACATTCATTCCATAAATAAAACAGATATCATAATGTAAACATACATGGAGGAAATCATACACATAATTAAGGTAACCGAGAAGCATATCTCAATCCTCATACAAGGTATTCCTTACTAACAACTAGCTTATTCAGACATTTCTACAATCACTTAGACTACACACATCTTCATACATGTTGTATGTTGGTTATACATGTATTAGGCTAAATCCTTTTACTAGGGAGTTGCCCCGTATACCACACGCCTATACCGCAGGCAGATAATCATGGCATGCACGAATCCAGGTTCCATACTCATTTAATCATTTCCACAAACACGTGGGCTACACACTTTAACATATATAGCGTATATTGGTCGTGGCGTGATTTAGGGCAAGTCCTTTTGCTAGGGAGTTGTCGCATACATAACAAGCATATAGTCATGGTAAATAATCATGTTGACACAAATCCAAATTTCATACGTATTCAATCAGTTTAATACGTACATAGAATACACTATATGCAACATAGCTCATATATAATCGTAAAGCGAAACAAACGACACATTTTGCATGTGAAATAGCACCCACGTCAAGAATAAATCATTAACCAACATTGAAAGCCTTGAAAACCATAACCTATACGTCTATAGTCCGCACCTTACGCTAATAAATGTGTAACGGAGTCGTTTTAGATGTTAAGTCTTTGTCAACGGCGGATTTGCAACCTATAGCATGAACTAGGTTAGCTATTTCATCATTTCAACTATTTGAAACCTTAGAACAGATTAGGGTTAGGTTTTCTTACCTAAGAATGGGATCAGTATCGCAGGTAGAGCGATACAGAAGTGATGGTAAGGCACATGGAGTAGCGGGATCGAATCCCAGGAAGAATCTCCACTTCTCTTTCTCTCTCTCTCTCTTTCTCTCTCTTTTCTTTCTTCTTTTTCTTAGGGTTTAGAAAATTCATGTGAAGTGAGAGGGAGAGGGTTTAAGGTCCTTATATAGGCCCAGAACTGATGGGAATGACCCTAGGGCTAAGGTATACTTAGGTTATGTCCAAAGAGCATCTGTTTCAGCTCAACGGAGCACCCCCTTTTCTGCGTGCGGTTAGACTTAAGCTCACTGACCTTGGATCTAAGTCGAGTTAAGTTTTCATTCCAATCAGGTTTCCAGATCGCATGTGGCGGACCAGTTTCAGTTCAACGGTCGTCGAAACTCGATCAGGGTTACAAGTACACTGCCATGTATGGAAAATTTCTCCTGATCCGAGGGTGTATTTGGGTCAGATTCTGACGGTCTGAATCCTTATATTCGGCCTGCAAGCAACAAGTCTCAGATTACTTTTATTTCTAAAGATACCCACATTTCTCACACACTTCACTCCGGGCTCAAGCGAATAGCTTCGGAATACTATCTGGACTTGATTTCCGAGGTGGTTGTCAAGCCCAGTAAGGCGGTCGTAATCGTATGGTTTCGTAATAATCGAACTTTCGAAGTGCTGTCCAGATCCGATACAGAGTTTTAATGTGCTCCCAAGAGCAACCGAGAATAGAGTTTGATCTTAGATTTTAGGTTAACCTAGCGTCAATGATTCTACAAGTTTTGGGACTTGCAGATCGTATTTATAGAGATTAGTGCTGATTTCTCATGTAATCTAGTTTAACACTAGTTAATCCTCGTCTAATTTCTAAAGGATTTGACCCTGAGTGATTTCTGCTTGAGGTAGTATTCAGGTCTTTGTATGAATTTTTCCGAGACGTTACAATGATGGACCAGAACTCCCAATATTCAGATGCTAATGAGACACACCCTTTTTCCAGGCAGGTCAACCAATTAGCCTTCTAAGGAACATAGAGAAAAGATACACACAACAATCTTTTCTTCTTCTTCTTTTTTTTTTTCCTTCTTTTTATCTAGAATCCTGACAATATGATGAGATATAACAAGAGATTTTTATTAAGAGATAATCGAGGTGGAAATAATTCCAAAATAGAGCCTCATGGATACCACCTTCTTTAACAGTAACATCTGCAACAGATCCATTTCAGTTTATGGTTTTTAATGGTGTAAACAATATACAAATTTTATGGCAAGGGCCAAAAGATGAACTATATACAAATTTCAGGTGGACCACAACATACTAAACAGTGGTGGAAGACCATTATAAACATTATTATTTTTTTTTTTGTGGGTCACAAGAGTTTTGGATCTAATTTTATCAAAACAGGTTGGATACTAGCAGATGGCAAGTCAAAAATGATAGTGTTGGAAATATATAAATACCCATGAAAATGCGTTAATCTTGATCTCTAGTAGATAATGAGTTGATCTCATTTTGGTTAACAGAAACTATGCATTAATCTTGATCTCTAATAGATAATGAGTTCATGTTAAAAGTGATTATGTGATACAGATAACAATCTCTAATACATAATTATTGTTAGCTAAAATGAGATGAACATATTTTTGGATCTACCAAATAGGTACTAAATGTGTCAAATAAAATTGCATATTCAACTAAACAGAAAATATGAAGTAGAATTGCTTAGTCTATTTGTTCCCTAATATAAAGAAGCATGAGAATTAACATCTTTTAAGACTGAGATTATTGGCATTGTTAAGCCAGCATTTATTACATGATTAGAAAGCCATAGCATAAATCTAAGCAAAAATTGTAACATTGTAGCTTGAGAATAGCTTTTTTCCATCTAAGTTAAAAGTTAATAAAGAAAAAAACAAAAAAAAAAAAAAAAAAAAAAAAAAAAAAAAAAAAAAAAACAGCACTGAACAGAATTCATATAAAATCTATGTAGTCATCCACATCTATATAGTCATCCGTACATACGTGGAAGGAGATCATATTGCTCTGCTACATTTAAAAAAGAAAAAGAAAAAAATTTGATGGGTTAGAGTTTATAATGGGCAAGTGGAAAGCAAGCAATTACAATAACTACATGAGTAATTATGGAAACTATACCCAGGTTTAGCGCCACAAAGTCTTTTGTCATTGACTGCCCACAAGTACAGCAAGCTTTTTGCACACAGATTGACAAAGATGAAGAAACCATCAAGTAATGGGATTCTCCCATAGTCACAAAGATGGGCATAAAGCGTTACTGGTGCACGTGCACCAGAAAACGTTGGATTCACTAAAAAAAGGAATTAAGGGAATGCTCCAAAACATCATAACTAGATATCAACAATTTTGGATATTTTTGGCAGCATCACTCATAAGGTAATGTCTAGATCCATGGCCAAAGTAGACAAATGCAATTCATGCATGCATGAATTCCTAAACTCCCACAAATTGTAGGCCCCAATGCATTCGTTGAGGTATACTGGCATTGCTGGGTATCAGTTTTTCAAAGAACTGATACACACAGCTGTATAGGCTGCTACTTTAAGCAAAACCAGTAAATGAATTTAAACTTCTAAGATTGTATGTGTTACAAATTGTTAAAAGATAAGATCAGAAAACTGAACCAGATCCTAGGGGACAGGATATGAACTTTTACAAATTTGTATGTGTTACAAATGTGTGATGTAAAATTGTTAAAAGATCAGAAAGTTGAACCAGATCCTAGGGAACAAGATATCAGCTCTTACAAAGTTGTGTGTGTGAAATTTAACCACTACTTTCCTATGAGGGAATCAGGTTTTACCTGGCGAAGCTTTTCAAAGGACTGAACATTGTTCTCCCGCCTTTGCATCTAAAAACCATGAACAGTTAGAGGTTGATAAAGATAATAAATTAATTTGTTCTGTTCGTGGTGGCATAAAGAAATATAGAAATTTCGCTATTAGCTGGGATCATCTAATATGCTTGAAACTTCAATGGGATATACAAATTTCCAACACATGAAACAAAATTCTAATACTTACCCTTCTTGTGTGGAGCCGATGGGCTTTCTCCCTAGGCCAGAATACAATGTAGGGATTGGTATCATTAACTGGTGGAGGTGGCTGCATAAGCACAAATATGATGGAGGTTCTTAGTGGCTTTATTTGGAAGATATGCAAGGATAAAATATATATGCCATCATACATGGTGAATTGAGTTATGAAATAAAATTGATTAACTGAACAAATGATCCAATGAAATCTCAATCTAAGTTCATTGAGCAACAAGAGAACCAAAGAAATCGTTCAAAAAAGGAGTGATATGCCTCACTATGCATGGCTCATGCACCAAAAAATGCCTAAGACTAGAAAATCCTAACCCTTCAATTCATGTCCAGCAAATAGGCAGTTTGGAAAGAAAACGCTGCAAAGTCCATATTCAACAAAAGGCCAACTTTTCGATGTATGTGTTATATCCAAGAATTGGGTCGAGTGGACCACACTACAGAAAGCAGTGGGGATTGAACACCTACCATTGAAAACTTCTTAGGGGCCACAAGTTTTGGATTAAGCAGATATTTGTGTTTTCCCTTCATCCAGGTCTGTGTGACCTTATGAACTAGTTGTGGCAGATAAACATCATGGTGGGCTCTAAGAATGTTTCAACAGTGGCTGTCATTGTCCCAATTGCTTTCTTTGGTGTGGCCCACTTGAAGTTTAGATATGCCTCATTTTTTGCTAGGCTTCTCACAAAATGGATGGACGGTGTGGATATAACACATACACCATGGTGGGGCCCACGGAACTGTAATGATACTAATTAAACCAAAGATCTACATGACGAAGTCCACATTGTAGCTCAGATGGAACACCTAATGAGTTGATGAAACAAGTAGATGGAAACCATCCATTTGTTTCACACATTGTAACTCACCTAATGAGTGGATGGCCTCATTTTTGGGCCAGGGTCCAGAAAAATCTACATGACGAAGTCCACATGATGCATAAGCCCAGATGTTTACCACATGGTGCCAACTTAACATGTGTGCTGGCAGGTACAAAGGCTGCATTATAGCATGGGTTTCTGATTTACCAGAGAGAATAACATCTTACATTGGAAGTTATATCCAATGTCATGTGTTAAGGGCCTAATAAACACATTAGCTAATAAGATTAGGCATTTCAAATTTTGAATCCCCAAATCTGGAAATTAAGTTTCTCAAATGTGAATCCCTAAATCAGAAAATCAGGGATTTTCAATTCGGAATCCTCAAATCCATTAATTAGGGATTTTCGAATCCCATACAGGCTGATTAGGGATTTTGAATCCCAAATCCAGCAGTTAGGGTTTTCTGATTTGAATCCCCAAATCAGAAATTAGGGATTTCGAATCCCAAGTCCCATATTGGGGATTCCAGTCATATTACCCCATAATCCAGTTGAAATTAGGGATTTTTTTTTTTGGATTCGAATCAGTCAATTAGGGATTTTGAATTCGAACCCCAAATCCAGTTGCCAGATTGGGGATTTCAATCTGGAATCAGATTGGTGATTCCATTGTCATACCTGGAGTGAACTTCGCTCGATCTCCTGACAGATGTGGAACTCCTCGCCATCATCCATGGCTGTCACCTGTGGAAATCCTCCACTCAAGCTCCGGCAGTCATGTCCAAGGCGAGAGAGAGAGAGAGAGAGAGAGAGAGAGAGAGGCCATCGCTAGGGCTAGGACCATGAAGAAGGTAGTTGGGGAGAGGCCTGTGTAAGTTGTGATGGAATCTTTCAGGGTGGCCCACAGCTGATAGACGGTTGAGACGAGATCGACGGTTGAGACGAGAGTAGCCATGGCTGGATTTCAGAGAGAGAGATTTCAGGCGCGAGAGAAAGAGGGTTTGGGTTTTGGGAGGGGAGGGCACGTGAGAGAGATTTAGGGATTTGGGGTCATGGGAGATAGGCGCGCGCGGGATCGGGTTTTTGGGGTGGAACGGGGCTGGTGTTCGGTGGTCTGTGGGCCCCACCATGATGTATGTGTTTCATCCAATCCGTTCATCCATTTTGAAAGATCATTGTAGGCCTTCGTCCAAAAAATAAGAGGGATATAAATCTTAGGTGGACCACACCACAGGAAAACAATAGTGATTGGATATCCATCATTTAAATCCTCCTAAGGCCCACTTTACTGTTTATCTGACATCCAATCTGTTGATTAGGTCATAAATACCCAGATGAAGGGAAAAAACAAAGATCAGCTTGATCCAATACTTTTATGGCTCCCAAAAAGTTTTTAACAGTCGACATTCATTCAACACTTTTTCCTGTAATGTGGTCCACTTGAGATTGGGATGTAACTCAATTTTTTTTGTAATATCATAAAATGATCTATAAAAATAGATGGACGGCATGGATGAAACACATACATCATGGTGGGACCCATAGACCACCGAACACAAAAGTTGAGAGGGGTTACCTTCCATTAAAACATTCATAATTATTTTTTGGGCCCACAGAGATGTGGTTCACAAATCTAGCCCATCCATTATGTGTGTGCCACTTGGATGAGAGGTCATACCAAGTTTCAGACACATCCGAATTTCAAGTGGGGCCCCACCAAGTGCTTTTATATGTTTTAAGCATGTCTTCACATGATTTTAGATGGTATGGCCCACCGGAGTTTTGTATACGGCTGATTTTTGGGATATCCCATAATTTAAAGGGGACCCATCAAATGCATGGTGTTGATTTTCGACACACATCATGGTGGGGCCCACACAGCTCGACCTCATGGGGAGTTCCCATGCGCTCGACGGATAAAACCTTTTCCATATATATATATATATATGTATATATATATATATATATATGGGAAAAGGTACAATGCGCTCGAGCTGATTTTAACGCCCCATGAGGTCGAGCTGTGTGGGCCCCACCGTGATGCATTTTGAACATCTACCCCATCAGTCAGATGCACCATTCCATCGTGCGCCTAGGTCTCAAAAATTAAGTCAATCCATGACTTGTGTGGGCCACACCACATACAGAAGTGGGGAGGGGCTGTGCACCATTAAAACATTCATAACCATTTTTGAGGGCCCACCGAGATGTAGTTTGCAAATAAAGCCAATCCATTATGTGTGTCCCACTTGAATGAGGGTTCAGACCAAGTTTCAGGGGCATGCAAAACTCAGGTGGACCCCACCAAGTGCTTTTATATGTTTTAACGGTGTCTTCACATAATTTTAGATGGTATGGCCCACCTGAGTTTCGTATATGGTTGATTTTTGAGATATCCCATAATTTAAAGGGTACCCATCAAATGCACGGTGTTGATGGTCGAAACACATCACGATGGGGCCCACACAGCTCGACCTCACAGGAGCTTATCGTCAGCTTGAGCGCATTGTACCTTTTCCTATATATATACATATATATATATATATATATATATATATATATAATATATTTAAAAAATGTAAAAACTTATGATGTATTTGTTATATCCACACCGTCCATCCATTTTGAGATATCATTTTAAGTCATGAGCCAAAGAATAAGATGGATAAAAATTTGTAGTGGACCCCACCACAGAAAACAACGGGAGGGTGATTCCCATTGTTGAAACTATCCCAAGGCCCATCGTAATGTTTATTTGAAATCCAACTGGTTCAAAAGTTTTTTAAAAAAAATGGTCGTGGGGCCATACATCATGGTGGGGCCCACACAACACCAACCACCAGCCATTGAATGGTGTAGGGGGAGTAGCAATTTGTTTCCCTTATTTGTGCTGTGGTCCATTTAATCTTTGAATATGATTCATTTTTTAGATAATTCTGTAAAATGATCTCGAAAAATGGATGAACGGTGTGTGTTGATCCCAAATTTTCAGTAAATCCAAAACTCAAGTGGACCATGCCACACAAAACGGTGTGGAATAATGATTTCCACCGTTGATACCTTCCTTGGGCCCACAGTAATGTTTGCCATCCAACATGTTCATAATATCAAAAAGATATGAATGAAGGGAAAACACAAACATCAGCTTGATCCAAAACTCTATCAAATGCAAGGTGTTGATGTTCGACACACATCATGATGGGCCCTACAAAACTTACTAACATTAATTCTTAGAGTCTCAGGGTGTCAATAAGTTGGGTCACAATTTTGACTAGAATATTTGACCCATTTTACATGTCTGGTCCATTCACTTTATTTTACTGATCATTACCCTCAATTTGAGTAGTTACTCGCCTCGATCATGTTACATATGAGAAAGATATTGGGCAAACAAGATTGATCAACGATTTGAGTGAATTTTTATTTAAACATCTGAAGTTATTTACTCTTCAATCTGGACCGATCAGATTGTCCAAAAACGGTTTAAGGTTATTCATAATATCAAAAATATACGAATGAATAGAAAACACAAACATCAGCTTGATCCAAAACTTCTATGGCCTCCAAGAAATTTTAAATGGTAGAGGTTCAATCACACTATTTCCTGTGGTGTGGTCCACTTGAGCTTTGGATATGCTTCTTTTTTTCTTTAGACCTCAAATTATTTGTTAACGTGGATGAATGGAGTGGATAAAATAAATAAATAACAGTGGACCCCACAAAGTTTACTCTGGTAAGGGTAACAAGTAACTCACCTAAATGTAGTAGAGAAGGGTTTCCTTAAAACATTTATAATCATATATTGGGCCTGCCTAAATGTGATTCACATATCCAACCCACTCATTATGTGTGTCCCACTTGGATGAGGGATTAGACCAAGTTTCAACCACATCCATGTCTGTATTAACTTATAAACAGATTGGATCTCAAATAAACATCGGCGGGCCCTAAGAAGGTTTTAATAGTGGGTGTCACTGTCCCACTCTTTTCTATGGTGGGTCCACTTAAACTTTGGATCTGCCCCGTCAATCAGATGCACCATTCCATGGTAGGCCACGAGCTTAAAAATAAAGTCAATCCATGACTTGGGTGGGCCATACTATAGTTGAGAGGGTTACCCTCCCATTAAAACATTCATAATAATTTATTGGGCCCACCTAGATGTGGTTCATAGATCCAGCCCATTCATTATGTGTGTCCCACTTGGATGAGGAGTTAGACCAAGTATCATTCACATCCAAAACTCATGTGGGCCCCACCAAATGCTTTTATATGTTTTAGGGATGTCTTCACATAGTTTTAGATGCTATGGCCCACCTAAGTTTCGTATACGACTGATTTTTGGACTTAAAGGGGACACATCAAATGCATGGTGTTGATGTTCTACACACATCATGGTGGGGGTGCACACAGATTAACCTCATGGGAAGTTCCCATGAGGTGACCTTATAGTATCATTTCACTATTTTAGGTAACTCCTTTATGGGTGTTACTCTAACCGTGTAGGGCACCTTGATATATTTTATGTATATCAACACCGTACATATATTTTTCCATCATATTTTAGGATGTAATTTCAAATCATAAGAACTCAATAGTCTCAGGTGGGCCATATCAATCAAAACAATGATGAATAACTATTAAAAACCTTTTGAAGGCCACAAAAGTTTTGGATCAATTTGATCTTTGTAGTTTACCTTCATCTAGATCTTCTTTACATTATCAACAAGTTGGATTGTAAATAAACATTACTAAAACCTTACGATGGGCTCTTTATAATTTTTAATGATGAGGTACTATATTATCATTCTTTCCAGTGGTGTGGTCCACTTAAGATTTAAATCTACACAATTTTTTATACCTAGCCCAAAAATGGGTTGGAGAAACATAGGGGCGGCAAGCATATTCAACACATCATCAAAATCTTACTTATGTTATCTAACTTTTCAATTTTTCTTGTGAAAATACAAAATCTAGCTTTCTTTCTTAAAAAATATTTTTTTTTACAATTTCTCAACTTTTTCACATTTTTTTTTTTAATTTTTAAAATCTTCTTTTTCAAAATATCATTTTTTAAATCTCACTTTTGTTATATAACTTTTCAAATTTTCTTGTCAAAATACAAAATCTACTTTTCTTTTTTTTTAAAAAATATTTTTTTTTACAATTTATCAAAATTTTCACAATTTTGTTTAATTTTTAAAATTTTCTTTTTCAAAATATCATTTTTTTTTATCAAAATCTTGTTATATAACTTTTTAATTTTTCTGTCAAAATACAAAATCTTGTTTTCTATATATATATATATATATATATATATATATATATATATATATATATATATATATATATATATATATATATAATTTGTCAATTTTTTCACAATTTTGTTTAATTTTATAAATTTTCTTTTTTAAAATATCATTTTTTTATCGAAATCTTTTTTTTTCCAAAATTATCAATATTATTCAAAGTTCTTAATTTTTTTTGTCAAAATCTAGATTTTTATAAAATTACATTTTTTTTTTTCAAAATCTACATTTTTTTTCCTAAACATTGTTAATTAATTTTCTAAGCTTTTTAACTCTTTTTTTTTTCGAAATTCATAAATCTTTTTGTTCTTAATTTTTTACCTGAGCATTAGAGACGGTGTAGGACCGTCTCTAATGCAGACGGTCTTCAACAGTCTCTAATGACCACTATAATACGGCTAAGAACCGTCTCTAATAGAGACGGTGTTTGACAGTCTCAAATGGAGACAGCTAAGGACCGTCCCTAATACAGACTATTTTTGACAGTCTCACATTATAGGAAAAGACGGCCAATGATCGTCTCTAATTGAGACGGTCCTTGACAGTCTCAGATTACCAGTTAGAGACGGCCAATGACCATCTCTAATACGGACGATCTTTGACTGTCTCAAATGGCTGCATAAAGACGGTCAGAGACTCTTATTCCAGACGGTCAATGGTCGTCTTTTATCCGCAGTTAACGACGGTTTTTTACCATCTTAAATGATTTATGGACGTTTAAATTTTTAAGACAATATTAAGGATGGTCAAGGGCCGTCTAAAAGTTTAGAGACGGTTTACGGCCGTCTCTAAAGCGTCTTTAAACCAAGCAATTTTAGAGACGGTCCAGAACCGTATCTAAATCCGTCATTTTTTTTTCCAATTTTCATGTAGTGTAATGATGATACCTATGACATTAACATAATCGATTCTTTCGTGGAAGATAGAGCACTCCTGACTCTATACTCTGACACTCTAGAGATGTGTCAGGCCCACTCTCCTGATTTATATGATGACATGATTAGGGAGATGGATGCCTTGCTTGATGCTATGTCGGTACTTGAAGTTAACCGGTGGAGGCCACAATTTGAGAAATTGCCCTAAACCGATGTAGTGCCTCTACCGTCTAGCCTCAAAGCACCGAAGCTTGACTTTAAACCTTTGCCCGCTGATCTTAAATATGTCTACTTAGGTTAAGATAAGACATACCCGGTGGTGATCTCTTCCCACCTTGAGAAGGAACAAGAGAGTATACTTATTTCTACTCTCATTGAGCATAAATGAGCCATTAGATGGTCGATTGCGAACCTCAAGGGAATTGATCCTTTAATTTATACTCACTGCATTCATTTTGAGGATAATGCGAAAACCTCCCAGCAAACACAACGTCAACTCAATCCAAATATGGAAGAAGTGATGAAGGCTGAGGTACTTAAGTTGTTGGATGTGGGTATCATATACCCTATATACGACAATCAATGTGTAACACCCTGAACTTTTCAATACCCTAGTATTGAAAGTTCTCGAGTGTTACCATAGAATTTAACCTATTATTTACATGTGTACAATACCAATCATGCTAACCTGACCTTACACCCATTCCCCAACACGAATATGACTGTTGGGAATAGTCACCATTAATAGATCAACCCATCCATCCGTTAATTTTCAAGATAGGCCATCATGTCATTTCGAAGTCGAATATACACCATTAACCTTGAGTCCTAAATCTATTCATACCTAAAACTGCATGATCCAATTGATAAATACCTAGGTAACCGCATAAATCCACCTAAGATCCTCTTAGGAACCCCTAGTATCACTAATGATTAGATTAGAAATCGATATGACCATCTAATTGATAGAAATCCACAATAAAACTCAAAAGTTACGAAGTATGGACCGCATGAACATTGGATCTGCTTGATTTTGGCTAAGGACCCCATTTGGACCCGAGAAAGTTGATGGGTGGAGTTAATTGGGTCACACGCTGTTGTGGATCCCACTCTACGTGTTGCATGTGCACAGCCGGTGCATGCACCTGCGCTGCACAGGAATGGGAAACCCGGTCAAGCGGGTTTGACCCGACTTCCATTCAAAAAGAGAGATTTCTCTCTTCTTCTCTCCCGCTCGCAACGAACGGATGGACGATGTCCGTTTGGGATGGGTTGTGGCCCACCATGATCACCTGCTTGGACAATCCAAACCATCCATCGCGTTCGGGAGCCACCTCCATCCCAACCTTAGGTGTTCTCATGTGAAACTGTACATGTGTGTGCACACCATTCCCAATAAAGGAGGAGCTATGTGCACGGCTCATTCCCGAAAATAGAAAGATCTCGTTTTCTCACTCTTTCCACGCTAGTAATCCATGTGTGTAGCCTTTTGGCCATCCCAGCCACCCATTACAATCCATCTCTGCCCTCCAAACTAAAGTATTCCTAGCTGTGATTCGGATTTCCTCCCTCCGCAAAATGTGACAGGTGTGGAGAAACTGGACGCGTTTTCCTCACGCATAGGAGAACCTGAGTCGGTTTTTCAGCTTCAATCCGAGTCGTCCAAATCAAAGATGATGGAGCTTCAATCACCTCCATGTCGTCCGAAAGAAGAAAAGGAAAAGAGAGGTTACGACATTCTGTCGATTTTCACGAAAGTGCCACAACGCACAGCTGCCGAGTTCACACGAACTACCCTGCAAAATCATCCAAGCCACAAATCTGTGGGCCAAAGGGCATCAGATGACCACTTCAGACCGTCCAGAGTGACCAAATTAAGACGAAACGACCAAGGGACGGATTAACCATTGAAGCAGGGTCACTTTTTGAGCAATCATTGAACGTTCTTGCAACCAAGAACGCGATCACGACTATGCATTTGTGGACCCTTCCAAAACCGATCAACCTCTAGCACGAAGGAGGAAAGAAAACCGGGTGCAAGCAGTTTTCGCATGCAATCGAGCAAAAATTGTGTAGCCCATTCACGCAAGGATTCCTCCACGTACAAAACATGTAGGACTATTCGCACAGATATGTTCTACGTACGTAGAAAGTTCTGGATTTCCAGAATTTTATAAATACAACCCTCCCTCTAGGAGACGCACATGACAAAAAAGAAAAAGAAAGAGAAAGAAAAGAAAGGAAAAGAAAAGAAAAGAAAGAGGAGAGAAATAAGAAGAAGAACATGAGAGGATACTAACCAAGTTGTCTCGGTGGAGCCACCTAGTCCAGATCCAAGATTAGGCCTACAAACTTCTGAGGTTAGTTAGTCTATTTGATCTCTCTTGTGATACATGGGTAGATTGTAAACTGAGTCGACTCAGTGGAAGTATTCGCTGAACTGTGGGTTTCATTGTAAAATATAGTTGGTGTTTCGACCAGAAACGAGAAGTATTTAATTTGGGGAATTATCTCACTCAATAATGACAAAAAAGAAAGAAAAGAGAACAATCATCGAATTTATTCATTCTGAGTTCTTTACATCCTTTTGATCCTCTGATTCCGGGATAGAATTTCTAGAAAATGTAAAAGTACAAGTGTCAAATAGGCTGAAATATAAATTTCGACAGCATTTCGGCTCATGTCGGTCATATCTCCGGGGGAGATGAGTTGTGCGGGCTTTCCGTGCACTTCGTCCCTCATTAACATGATAAAGGAGTGCCTGAATCACTTTAAAACACCTGGAATGGCCTAAAAACTTAAGAAAATGCAACATAGTGTTGTCTCAAAGAATATTTGCACAACTTCCCCATGAGTTGTGCGGGCGAGAAGTTGTGCGGGCCCGCGCAACTTGCAAGGAGTGGCGCTGCCCGGCTAGTCTTCTGCACTCCACACTCCCTCTCCTTCTCTCCATCTTCAATACCTGTCAGAGGTACTGATCTTCCGAACATCCGATCCTCCAAATGAAGGGGGTAGGGGGTATTTATAGGCTTCCGTACGTGTGAGCCCTCGAATCTCGTGTCGTGGACCCCACTTTGCACCTCCAACTCATTATTTTTTGAAGAGAGTTGCACGACTCAGAGCAACTATGGCGAGTTGCGCAGACCCACGCAACTCAGACCCCGCGCAACTCATCCCCCTTTTCACCTCTACATTCCACTTCTTTCTCCATTTCTTCTTCTCGAAGCCTCTTTTCTTAATCAAATTTTTATGCTCCAACAGATGCCCCTGTAACAACCCGAATTTTTCCCAACCTGGAATTAGACGTCCTTAGGCGATGGGTCAATCCTAACACCGCTTTAACTTCTCAAACACTCAATTAAAGCCTCAAATCCCTTTTCAAACCATTTTCTTCACAAATCTCACCTTTCACTACCTCGTTCTTTAAATCTTCTAAGTACTTTCACATTAGACACTATCTTAAAGTTTAGGTGATGAAGAACAATACTTAAACTAAACATTGCTACAAAGGTCTAAGTACCACCTCAGACCGAAATCATCAGGACTAAATCCTTTAGAAATTAGGCGAGATTTAGCTAGTGTTAAACTAGAGTGCCTGTGAAATTATCACCAATCGATTTAAATACGATCTGCAAGACCAAAACTTGTGGACCGTTGACGCTACATTACCCTAAAATCTAGGAAAAATCTCATTACCCGGCTGCTCTCGGGAGCATCACGAAACACCGTATCAGATCTGGACCGCACGTCGGAAGTCCGATTAACACGAAGTTAAGGAATTAGGACCGCCTTACTAGGCTTGACAACCATCTTGAAAATCAAATCCAGATAGTGTCCCAGCGCTATTCGCTTGAGCTCGGAGCGGGGAGTGTGAGAAATGTGAAATTAATTCAAAATAAAATAGAAATTTATGAAATCTGGCACCTCTCGCTTGCGGATCAGTATTAAGCAACCAGACCGTCGGATTCAAACCAAATTACACCCTCGGATCAGGGATATTTCCCCAAACATAACCATGTACTCGGAATCTCCGATCGAGATCCGCTGACCGTTGAACTGAAACTGGTCCACCACACGTGATTTGAGAACCCTACTAGAACGAAAACTTAATAGTATTTAGATCCAGTGTTAATGAGCTTAAGTCCGACCTTTGGCTCAAGGGGGCCCGCCAGAAACAGGACCACTTTGGTTATAACCTAAGTATACCTTGACCATAAGTCTATTTCGGTGTGTTTTTAGGCT
The DNA here is from genome assembly GCA_021015155.1 of Magnolia officinalis. Taxonomy (NCBI): domain Eukaryota; kingdom Viridiplantae; phylum Streptophyta; class Magnoliopsida; order Magnoliales; family Magnoliaceae; genus Magnolia; species Magnolia officinalis. The sequence goes on from JAJHSJ010000012.1 coordinate 49,301,494, forward strand.
ATATAAGGACCTTATAACCCTCTCTCTCACAGCCATACGAATTTGAGAGAAACCCTAAAGAAAGAAGGGAGAAAAGAGAGAGAGAAGTGGGAGAATCTCCCGGCCGCTCTACCCTGCCACTCTACGAGCTCCACCACTGCAATCTAATCGCTTTCCCGGCGATTTCAACATCTTTTCTAGGTAAGAAAACCCTAACCCTAACCTGTTTAAGGGTTTGATTCGATTCAAGTGATGAAATAGCTAACCTATTTCATTCTCTAGGCTACCTAGTTGCCGTATACGGAAGCTAGACAAATCCATCGAGTTTCTTACGCTCCAACGGCGTAAAGGTGTGGACTTTAGGTGTATAGGTTATGGTTTTCAACGCTTTCAATGTCAGATAATGATAGATTCATGATCTGCATGTAATTACACATGTACAAAGTGTTGTCTGTTTTTCGTTTCGTTTAAAGATGAAGAATATGAAATTTTACATACTCTAGGTATTTGTAGAAAGTACCGTATACGTATAAATTTTGGAAATGTGTTTGCCATGATTATTTGTTGTATTGATATATTATATATGGATAAAATACTTGTTTGGTGAAAGGATTCGCCCTAATACATGCTTTTGCTAATATACACTATGTATGTTAAAATATTGTATTCTAAGTGTTTGTGAAAATGACTGAATGAGTATAGAATTCTCATTCGTGCTCGCCATGACTAATTGTCATGGATATATGATTGTTGTATTGGCAATCCCCCTTTGACGAAAGAATTTGCCCTAAATCACGCCATGGCCACTATAAGCTACATACGTTAAATGTGTAGTCCAAGTGTTTGTGGAAATGACTGAATGATTATGGAACTTGGATTCCTGCATGCCAAGACTATCTGTCGTGGGTGCACGCGTGTTATAATTGGAGCAACTCCCTAGTGAAAGGATTTGGCCTAATACCTACGTGATCAACATATGTGATGTATGTTGATGTATGTTGTTTAAAGTGTTTGTTGAAATGTCTGAATGAGTAGTGGTTAGTAAATTGTAATGTATAAGGGTGTTGAGATATGATTCTCAATCCCTTTAACTATGTGTATGATCTCTTTAGATATCTGTGTGATTAGAAATTGAATATGTATAAACTCATGCTTATGTTGTACTTCATAACATGCTCAACTGATCTATGATTTTATTTATGTCATACATATGTTTAAATTCATGTTAAGGCCGTGAAGGGTGATGGGGGAGTGGTGTAACGAGTGTGAGCAATAGCCCTGGCAGCCCTAAGCGGACCGTATCTGACTTTGATTGTATGATTTGAATCTTGATCCATTACTGCTTTAACTATCTGCAATTGAATGTGATTGAGGCTATTGTATAGTCCAGGTAATCGGTAACAAATTTGAGCTCGTGGTTGGCTTCTATTCGCCACGCAAGTCGTGTGTTGCTTGTCGGCAGTAGTTAGGCCACATGAAGTGCTTATGCACTTCATGTCGTACAACTCAATGGGCGCTCGTGCAAGTCGAGCTCGTCAAGTAACCCGATCGGTCTAATGTATATTCACCATGTTTGGATGCCTCTGCTTGAACCTAGGGTACCAAACTTACCAGTGGAATTCTGTTAACCTTGGTACCTTGATCCGCTAAGACTCATGAGCCGGGCATGGTGGTATGGGATACCGTGGTCGAGCTGTCGGCCTACGCTGGGGCCACGTACCTCCCCGTAGTGACCATTGAGCAACCAAACTCGTGAACCGATTATGGTGGTATGGGACACTATATTCGAGCTGTTGGCCTACACTGGCGTAGCCTGGCTATGGTCCTCAGTCGGGTTACATCCGGGTCCCATTGTCAATAAGTGGACTGGTCGGGCTTCGAAAATAGACTACCAGTTGGTAGGACGTTAGTGGAGTGACCTCGAGCATACTCTAAAATCTGTGATTCGC